>RJWT010032875.1:0-14027 GCA_004365215.1 Cuniculus paca | reverse complement strand
GCAGTTTCAAAACACAGCAGCTTCCTCACCTTGGTGACTTGGTTTAGGAAGTCATTCATAAACTGTCTCTTTCACATCACATGCTGGTGGAAAACTGAATGTTGTACCACTCTCAGCCCTTGTGACTTTTGACCTTGTGTTTTCCATCTCTGTGTCCCCGTTTTAGCTATCGAATGATAAATGTAGTAAATTTAAAACCAAGGTTTTGTCTGATAGAAATATGTAGCTCTACAACTAGCACTAGGGTTTGGAGGTCAGCAGTTGACTCTTTAATAAATACTACCTTCCTGCACATGCCAGAAGCCTAAGGCCCTTTATACAACTCTGCTTCATAGTAATTAAATGCTACAAATACAATTATGGGAGAAATTAAAAATATCATTCTTGCTAGTTCTTCTAAATGACTTCTAGTGGTCCAGAGAAGCATTTATTTAGATCACAACTCATTGAACCTAAAATTAAAAACATACCCCAGAGAGACCTTACCACTGATCTCACTCATTACAGAGCAGAGGGGTCACAGGGTCTTCCTGGACGCCTGGAGCCCTGGGTGGCTGAGAAGCAAACAGTATACAGCAGCAGAGGGATGACTGGCATGGAAGAGCGTTGGGTTGGGAGAATTTACCCTAGGTGAGGAGCAACACTTGCTAGTAACTGACTGAAATCAGATCATTTAGAAGTTTCTCTTACGGAGCAGTATCTGTTTATAAGCAGATCAACAACAAGTTCCAATGGCCAAAGAAGCTAAAGTGATCCCTACAGGTCAGCCACGCTCATTCCACCCATTCTGAGGGAAAAACATGTATCAATAGTGAATATGCTTTCTTATAAAGACCCCTGTGCTTTTAATTGGAACATGAACTGTATTTGAAAGATACCAGAGCAATATTACAAATGCCATGGACAACGAAGAAATGTACAACAAAATTGTGAAGGAAATATTCAAGGAAGATAGCAGAATAGAGTGGAGCATTGCTCCATATTGTGGAATAGTTTTCAGTCCGACTGCATTAGAATTATTAAGGTGTTTTCAAAACAGAAATGTCCACACAGAAACCTCAAATTTGAATCAAGTATTTACAAAGACTTTCTTTCTTTCTTTCTTTCTTTCTTTCTTTCTTTCTTTCTTTCTTTCTTTCTTTCTTATGAAAACACATTAAAAAATTCTCCTGATTTTTATGGCAATCCATTGAATTGCTTCTACACTCTGGTTTTCCTGCATTAAACAGAAGATGCACATTTATAGTAATTTCTTCTAATTAATGTTTGTAAGACCACATCTAATTAACGCTAAGTCTAAAAAACAGTGTTACGTATATTTTGTGAAGTTAACTATCCATTTATGAAAGTAAATTTTAAAAACAGGCTATAAAAAATGGTACACTTAGCCCGCAAAAATATTTTATTTGTTTTACTGTCATCTTTCTTAAATAATAGGCTTCTTGTACATCAGATTCCATGAATTATTACCCTCAGTGTTTGCAAAGAATTCCAGAATTTCAAGACGAGAAAGATTAGATACCAGTCCATAATAATTTGACTGAAGACAAGAATCCTATTGCAAATGTAAGTATCCCAATGCATATTGTACTATCAGACACATAAAGACAAAAAAACCAAAAAACAAAAAAAACCAACTCTCATTTTCTGTGTCTATAAGCAGTCCTGGATGCCAAAGTGAATATATTCCTGCAAGTGAACGTATGATCCTGGTTCAAAGGTGATAATCTTAAGAGTAGAGCTTATTTGAAACATCTTGCTTTGAAAAATGATCCAAAACTCAGATCATTTAAGAGGTTCTTGGTATGAACTTTCATTTTTATTTTGACATATCCTAACAATTATGTTCATCTCAGATAATTTACATGTAGATGTATCTCATCCGGGACATTTTTATTTCCCCTCTCCATCTCTTCCTTTTTCCAGATTTTCTATCCAGCTCCACAAAGTCTATCTCCCTGTCTCCTACTATGCTTTTTATTTTTCTTTTTAAGTTATTTATATTTTGAATTTCTTATATGAATTAAAACATGGTATATCTTTCCTTCTGTGTCTGATTTGTTTCAATTAGTGTAATGGTCTCACAATGCATCTATTTTCCTACAAATGACTCAAAATTATCCTTCTTTATGGCTGTGTAGTAGTCCATCATGTGTATCACATTTTCTTTAGACATTCATCTTTTCATAGATATGTTCATCTTTCTGTGGCAATACCAGACTATTATAAAGAGCATTCTACCAAGTAGAGCCAAGAACAGGATTGCTTGCAAGCGAGGGAGGGGGCAAAGTATTTCAAAAGAATACAATGGGATCAGACCACAACCAAAGAATGACACTTTGAATCACTAGAGAACAGATGCACCCTAAATAGTGCCAAATTCCTCCAGTGAGGAGCAGATAAGTGTCATGAAAAATAACTGACAAGTTCCCCCATTTATCCCTTCTGTGTTACTTGCAACAAGAGCTGGGCAACAATACAGGCAGCCTGAATACATTTGGTGGTGATAAAACAGGAAAAAGTTTAAGGATCTGTTACACCTTTGATATGTCTGCATTCCTCCTCAGAAGCATGACTCGTACTTAAAAGTTAATTCATTCAGTATCTCTTGAATCCTAAATAAATCCTGTGGCAGGATGAGAGTGTGAGGAATACTAACATCACTTACGAATATTCTGTGACCTTAAATAACACACATTCTTGTAGAGGAGTGAGAAAAAATTCAACCTAAGAGTTCCTCATGATTAAACCTTTAATATAAAAGTGGAACCAGACTTTCAGGTCTTAGCACCAGTGCCAGCAGGAGCCAGGAACCACGAATTACACCAATTCTGAATGGCCTCAGCTATCTGTCAGGCATAAGCTGCCCCTAAGAGATTCCAACCAGGGTTGCACAGTTCAGTTTATGGTAGAGAAGTCTCTAGATCAGAAACTAAACATGGGACAGAAGCCTTGCCCATGTGGTGTGGGTTCTCGTTGGTCCATGAGGCTACAGCTCATTGTCATTCAGAAAGAAACAAAAGCCCAAGTGTGAGTTCATCTTCAGAGGCTAGAAGTTAAGCCACAGGCTGTGGTCACCTGCTTGTCCACGAAGCCTGTCTTTGGTCAATGTGCAGTATTACTACCAACGTTTGGAGTCTCTGCCTTGTTTGTTCAAGTTAGAGAATCTATTGTCCATTTAGTTGTCACAAAACTTGGACAGTTTGCACACTGAAAATAAAAAGCAAGTACAAAGAGAAACATGGTTTATGCATTCAACAGTCCAGATTTTTTTGGAAAAGGAGACTCAAGCAAATGTGGAAAAGGTCAATTGATTTAAGTAGGAAACTTCATATTGTCCAGGAGGTGGTGTGAAAACAGTCTAGGAGTGGAGATATTTAGAGAAGAGTGTCCAGCAGGGTATGGTGCTGGATGCTTATCTCTCCAGCATTCTGGAAGGCTGAGGCAGTAGGATTGCAAGTTCAAGCCCTAGATGGGCAACTTAAAGTCTTATGGAAACCTTGCTTCAGGTTAAAAATCTTTAAAAAGCTGAGGATGCAGCTAAATGTAAAGGCACTGTGTTCAATCTACAGAGAGAGAGAGAAAGAGAAAGACACACACAGACAGACAGACACTGTCCATGAGTGACTAGTATTTAAATCTAAGCAACGAGACCCAAACATATTTTTCCATATTACAGAAATTTTCTTTAAATTGGTAATGGGCCTGTGAAGTCTGGGTTGGTGTAACACCGGATTCATTGAGCAGCTGCCGCCAAAGAGCCTAAGATACCAATAAAGACCCAGAGAGGAAGGTAATAGTTCTGACTCTGAGAGCCCATCCAATTGACAAACACTTTAAAACTGTACTGAATATGCAGTTGGCAGCACATAGCTCAGGAAACGTGCCAGAAGTCTGGCTACATAAATCAAAATGTTAATGCGCTGTCACTGACCATAGATTGCATGTGTGAGAATGCGGGCTTCAACTAATCATCAAATGTGCAAAGATACATACAGAAATAGACCATAGCCCAATTGTCTATATTATTTTAAAAATCAGTAATACTTCAATTCCTACCAGGATGGGATTCATTCCATAAACTGTGAGAGGGCTAAGGAAATCCAAAGTGATCATCAAGGGGCATCATGAAAATCTTAAACTATTGCATACATGGAGAAGTGTGAACCTTAGTTTTATAGTCAAGTAAAAATGCTGATATGAATTGAAAGCGCAGAAAAATTGTCTAAGTATACAAACTTAAACATTAAAAATATTCAATGTTAACAATAATTGCCACTGGAAAGGTAATTTTGCCTTGAGAAACATTATAGCCTTCATTGCATGTTTCCTTCATTTAATGTAGCTAAGTTTTCTGAAAACTTTCACTAAAAATATTTTATCATTAAAAACAATAACTGTTACAGACTGTCATTTGGGAGGATTTTGTTTATCAGAAGTCAGAAGCAAGAAAAAGGGTTACGCATCTTGTATGCCACATCCACTAGAAAATAGAAATAATATTGTGAAATTAAGAATTTCATAGGCCCCCAAAAGCATAAGAATCAAAAGAAAAAGTAAGCAAAATAGAACTAACTCAAACTAAAGCCTAAAAATTAAAAAGCACAGCAAAAGGAATAATGAACAGATTGAAGGGACAACCTACAAAATGGGAAAACTATTTGCAAACCATATATGTGCTAATCATTATTGAAAAAAATGTATGAACAAGAAAACAAATACCCTGTATAAGAAATAAGCAAAGGAACAGCTCTTTTGAAGAAAACAGGGGACATTAAGGTAGCCATTGTTGGTTTCTTGTCTGATTTGAAGGCCTGTAATGCCTTCACTCTTTTGTTTTATCTGGTTTTATATTATTTTGTTTTGTTTGAGTTTATTGTCTGTAAATGTATGAACAACCATTTTGAAGAAGGCAAGAGACACTAGGCTAGCCATTGTTAATTTCCCGTTGTTATGTTTTGAAAACCTGTATTGCTTGCAGTATTCTGTTCTGAAATGCTATGTTGTTTGACTCCATTCTGTTTTGTTTTGTTCTATTCTCTTTAAAATTAAAAAATAATAAAAAATAAAAAGAAATAAGCAAAGGATCTAAAAATATTTCTCAAAGGTGACACATAAATGACCAAACGGGCATACAAAAAACTCACACCATCACTGACCATCATAGAAATGTAACTTAAAACCACAATGAGGTATTACCTTATACCTGTTAGGATGGCTATTATCAAAAAGACAAAATACCAAGGCTTTGAAAGGGCATGCAGCAAAAAGGAATTGTTGCACACTATTGAGAATGCAAATTAGTATGGTCATTATAGAGTCAATATGGAAGTTCCTCACAAAGTAAAAACAGAACTACCACATGACCCAATGATTTCATTTCAGAGTATATATCCAAAGGTAATGAAATCAGAATATTCAGAAGAGATGCATAGTTCCATGTTTATTGTAGCATTATTTACAATAATCAAGATATGGAGTTTACCTAAGTATCTGTCAATGGATAGATGGATAAAGAAGATGAGGCATGTATAAACAATGACATAGTATTTATCCTTATAAAAGAAAGAAATTCTATCCTTTGCAACAACAGAGATAAACTATAAGATCTCACATTCGAGTGGAATTTTAAAAAGCCAAACTCATAGATCAGAAAGTAAAATGAAGGTACCCAGAGGCTAGGGGAAGGGGTGGGATATTGGAGAAATCCTAGAAAAAGGATAAAAAAAATTTCACCTGGGAAAGAGAAGAAGTTCAGATTTATTTTACAACATAGTGATCAATTAAGAGAAATGAGTTATATGTTTGAAAATTGCTAAAAGTGTATATTTTAAATGATCTCACCACAATAAAAGATATGTGAGGTAATGGATATGTTAAGTAGCTTGAATTAGCCAGTCGACAATGTATGCATATGTTAAACCATCATATTATACTGTATAAATACAAATGAATTCTAAAAAATAATTCCTTAGGAACTAAAGACCCCTGCTTTGGTCAAGAGTTGCAGCTATGTTGGGGGAGGAGTTAAACATGTACTCTCCAAGAGTAAAATATTCAGAGAAACCACATAGTAATCACCTGAATCTTCACAGAGTATGCCTTGTAAAAATTGGTCCCTCTGTAATATTTAGTACTTCTAATCATGAGCTCTTTTTAGAACTTTTCCTCTTCTTTAGCTTTTCCCACCAACTTAAAGACTCAAATCCAGAACTCTTTCCTGGACAGTTTTCCCCTTGAACAATTCAAATTAGACGGCTCACACATTCCTAACACTCAACATAGACCAAAGTAACAGTATTGAATCCCACACACACATCAACCACATTTTATCCCTCTTCGTTTCTTTTTGACTAGTAACAGTCACCAGTGTCTCCAAATACAAGAACTTTCAGAGTCAACTTCAACTTTCTCTTCTTCACCACTCCACAAAGTAAGTTCTGACTCCTGAATATTTCACACATTTATTCTCCACTTGCTGCTTCCACTGTTTGACCTTACTTATATTTATTTTAATTATTTCAATAACCCTTAAATAACTTCCAAATTTTACACTAAGGTGATCTTTTCCTTGATATACTTTCTAATCTTGTTTTTACTGTGTTTAAAAATTTTCATGAGCCTCTCATTACTTTTCAAATTCACCATGGCACTTTACGTTTCCTGATTCAGTTATCTTGAAATCCACAGGTATGCTGTACTTTGTTTTTCCTCAAATGTTTGTATCAGTACACATTGGCAATACACCATCATTACATTCATTTTGTAAAGGCCCCTAAAAGCACTGAACTCCTTGTACCTCCATTCATTTTCTTACACCCTGGACTGTCAGGATTCAGTTTGTCAAGGACCCATTGAAGAGCTGCTTGAAAACTGAGTAAGATTTCTCCCAAGACACAATTCCCTAGTAGGTGAGTCATCCTATGGGAAGTTTGAGCTCATTTAAACAGTTAAAGAACAGAATCATTTTCAAGATGACTCCCTTTGTGTGAAAGGTGGTGTTTAAAATTTATATTTGCACAACCAAAAAATAAAGAAACAGACTGATGGTGGTAAGTGCTTGCTGACTTCTGGGAATGAAAGCCACTGGTTTCACAAAACCTCGCTGGTGTTCTGGCCTCTACTTGGAATCATACAGCTTGGTTGAAGACACTGGAGAAATGCTCCACAGAAGTGGATAGATACCTACGAGCAGGGACATTTGATTGAGAGCGGGTGTGTTTTGAGAGAACCTGTATCGTAAGCCTGTGAAACTCTTGGAAAGAGATGTTTCCCCTACATCCTGCCACATGTTATTAGTGGATAAGCTAACAGTCTAAAATTTTAGTCTCCAAGCCTAGGTGTTTTAATTTATCCATCAATAAAAGAATGCGTAAAGGCAATGCGGCAGGTATACACAATGGAGTGTTATTTAGCCATAAAGGACAACAAACTTTTGTCATTTGAAAGAAAATGGATAAATAGGATGATCATCATGTTGAGCAAAATAAGTCAAATTCATGAACACCAGTATCGTAAGTTCTCCATAATAGGTAGAATCTTTTAAAAAAAATAATAATAACAAGAAAGTAAAAAGGAGACTATTAATAGACAAAAAGAAAGGAATAAGGAAGGGGGCATATAAAATCATGTAATGAGGAGTGGAACATGATCGAAATACATTAAACACATTGAACCCATCCACTCCCGAAAAAATGTGAAACTAGGGAGATGGTGGAACAAAGCAGGTAATAGGGGAAATGATTAAAATATGCTATGTGCATGTAAAAATCTGTCCATAGAAACCCATTAATCAGTATAACCAACATTTATCTACTCATTTTAGGAAGAAATGCAAAGAAAACTTTACAGTTTTGTTTCTAGCTAGTCAGTAATTAAAACACAGCGTTAGAGCAGGGTGTGTAGCTCAGAGTAGAGCACTCTCATGGCTTGTGTGAGCCTATGGCTTCGATTCCCAGCACCCAGCAGGGCTAGGGAGGCAGACAGTGGTAGAACCAATGGACCAGGACGACACTGAGAATAATACCCATAATCAAAATTAAGTAAAATCACCCAAGGAAGGAGATTTTTCAAATTATCCAGCTTTAGTATAGTCAAGAGTAAAGGCAGAACTAAATGATGCAAAGTTATAACTGGGAAGATGATACATTCTGTGATCCATCCAAAGACTGGCTTGAAAAGAGGGAATAAAACAGGAGAGAAGGACAATGGATCACAGAGGAAGCCACTGAGGATGACTTAGGGTGAATGTGGTAGGAAAAGTTTCTATTTAAAGAACGCTGTCATATGTTCTTCAATCCACAGGCTCATAGAGTCTGTGACAGCAGTGTATCTACTGAGACCACTGATGGCCCAGTAGGTCTCCCCCACCAAGCTGGGCTCATGGAGGAGAGGGACACCTCACTTCTAAGCCAAGTCCCTGGCACTGGGGAGACCATAAATGTTTACTGAAAATACATGGAGTGAACTAATGCACTCTGATTGCACAGATGTAGTGTGTTAAATGGTCTAGATTACTGCAGAAAAGAATGGCAGGAGAAAATATATTACAGTAAAAATGTTTCTAAAACTGCAAACATTACCTTCGAGTAGAATTCCTTTTTGGATTGCAAATAATTGCCTTATTCTTGTGAGTAACTTTCAAACATAAAACTGATGCTGAAAACAGGAGGAGAAAAAGCAAATTCATCCTCCTTGTGGCAAACAAAGTGTGCAGTTTCTTCTTTTGCCAAATCCCTGTGTTCTAGCAGAATAATATCTTTGTGCTCCTCGTGAATATTTATGACCTTCTTAGTGCAGTGTTAATCTTTAACCAGAGCCAGGATCAATCACATGTACTTAAACGAAAGTGCCCCTTTGCATCTCCACTAAGTAAAATATTTGCACTGCTTTAGTGGACACTGAGAAATGTACACTTTAAAAATTGTCTACCTATCATATGGTCCTATCTTAAAATGTCCCTTTACCTTTCAAAAGCTATTTATTTGGAAATACTAATCCACATCTGAAATCTCAGAAATAAAATTGGTAGAAAATCAAAAGTCAGGATAAATCTAATTGCACCAAAGTTTGTTCACAATCAAGACAGGACCCTAATCTCACATAGAGGTCCTACTAGTAGTATTGTGTGGGTCAGTAGGTCATATATTCTTCCTCGATGGCAAACAACAAGAAACCAGTTAGTTACAAGACGAGTTGAAGATTCAATTTTAATCTGTATCTCTAGTACATAGAAAGAGAATAAAAAGAAGTATCAAAGGACTTGCCTTGTATAATGGAGCCATTCTCCATGACAAATATGTACAAACCCTTCATTCTGCAGTGAATTTGCCAATGCTGTGTTCTGCATGTGAAAAATAACAGTATTAATAATAATAGAACAAGAGCACTCCTGTAAACTTCATTTCAGTCTCCATTTGTTTGATATCTCTTGTCAGTATTCCAGTGTTTAGAATGAATATATCAGAACTCTGCAGATACCATAGCATACAGAAGAAGCACGGCTTTGGAATAAGCTAGAATTCAACCTGTATATGCACCTTACTACTCTGACCTCAGTCTAAACAGCAATTAAACAAGATGAATAATGAAAGTCAATATGAAAAATAAAGCAAATAAAATGTAAAATTCCTGGAATAAAGTGAGACATTTGTCGGTTCGAAAGGCCTTCTAGTTTATTTTAATGCATGAAGATTTAATGAAAGGGACAGAATGTAAAGGAGGAAAGGAAAGACAACAAGTATGGATTACACATTGGAGAAAACTAATATGCTGGGGAATAAATAGCACTTGGGGATGAAAATGAGCATCGATTTCTGCGGCTGGTCCCACAGCAGGGGGTCAGCCATCCCTGCATGGCTCCCTTGCCCCTTGGGCATTAATAAAATGGTAACTGAGGCCATCAACTCATAATTTGATGGTTCTGAGAAAGCTTTCACTACATCATGGCCCATTCTCATTCCATTGTCTGTGCAGAGTGAGAAAAGCCTGATGGTGATAATAGCTAGAATAATTTATGAAAATAGCTATTCACTCACTTCCTTTCACATGGAACTTGGGACCTGTGTTTTCACAGACAGTGTCCATGAAAAACTCCACCTCAAAATCATTATCAATTTTTTAAAACACTTGAGACTCAAAATATTTTTAAATTTTTCATTTGTTATTATTCACATCTCTTTATTTACTTGCCTTTAAGGTTTGCACTTTAAATTTTTCAAGCACTTAGAGAGTGTTCTATGTGAGTTAATAAATACAATTAAGTTGCCTATTAATTTCATCATCTTGACTAGGAAATTGAACAAAGAAAGACAGGAAAAAAGAAATTTTTCATGCTTTTGCTCAGAGGAGTACTGATGGTTTATGAATCCTTTTAGAGTCATAGAGCACAGAGAAAAATGGTTGCCTTGGTAACAAGGCAGACCAGTCAGTTGCACGCAATCTCCCAAGAGCATCTAATTTATTCAGCAAGTGCAGGGTAGAACAGGTGGCTAACCTAGATGATGCCAAAAAGCATTAGCTCTCCAGCACTGGCATCCTCCACATTTTCTTGTATGCAGTGTCATTCTTGTCTCTTACAGAGGAAGAGTTAAAAAGGTGCGTTTCACTGTGATTCCTATCCTTTAGCACACAGGAGGAAAGCTGTCTGTATTTGTTCCTTTCAAGTTTTCAGACACAAAAAGTGCATGTGATTTCACAAAATGGATCTATACCAACAATTTAATCATCCTAACCCCTATTATTAAATTTCATTATTTGCCTTCTAACGAATCAAATCTTATTGTGAGTTTTTAGACCCAAGAAAGTTTATTCTTAGACTTTATAGTCCTTGCTGTAAATAATAAACTGCCCCTAAAATTGCAACTCCGTAAACCACACAAGAACACATCAGTATGTGGAACTAATTCTAGATTGCCAAAGGAACAAAACAAGGAATATTACCAAGCTAGATAAAGCTCTAATTATTGCAACATTAAATAACACCAATTACTGTAAACATAAAGGAAAACTCTGGAAAATAAGCAGTAAAATATATAATTTTTTACATGACATAGCGCACTCATGGTTGAGGTCCACTTTTCCTGTCCAACCTCATCTCTAAACACTTATCCTTATGCATCAGAACTTCACTTAGCAGAAACCCACTGCCACTGGAATTGTTGCTTTAAATAATCAACAGTTCACAGGGTCCCCTCCACAAGTGAATGCATTCTTTATTTCCCAAACTGGTTTTTCTCTAGATTGCATCTTACGGGCCTTAAATGTAGGAACTTCCTATCCTCAGAGCGTGCCAGACACACAGTATGAAATCCACAACCATTTGATAAAAGAACGAAGGAGAAAGTAATGTGGGAATGGAATTTTGTCTTAGTGACACAGAATCTGTGCAATTCTGATATATGACAAAACACTTTCAGAAGCTGAAGTGAAAACCAAAATAATGTAGATGAAATACAATAATGAATGGAAACTTCTTTAAATGAAGTCTTAAGTGGAGCATCACTTTTTAAAACTGGATGTTGGTCCGTCTCCAGGCTGCTGACCCTGGACATCCCTGTACTTAGATGAGCTCTTCCAAAAACAAAACAAAACAAAAAACATACTGAGCCCAACTAATTATAAATTCAAGTTTGCTTTGCTACTCGCTACTACATAGTAATGACATAAGCAAGTGCTTGTGGAAAATGACATTTTAAATAAGAGGCAATGTCAGTTAGGAAGGTGAGGACTTAGCATTTCTCTATTGATCTGCTTTGGAAGTCTTGCAATTGCCTTTGAAGGTGACCCTTGCGGAGTGAGGATGTTTCCTTGGCAACAGGGATCACTGCTTCCGGCGCATAAAGAAAAGGCATCTCTGTTTGTTTTGTACTCAGCTACCACCCAGAGATGCCATGTTGCTTCAAAGAAAGCAATGTCTCCTTTTTAAATCCTGTTCTGCTCTCCCGTTCAAGGAGTGCACATTATTCTAGAAAACAAGAGGTAGTAGTAATTATCAGGCAGTGGTTTCCTCATCTCATGAAGAGCACAAGACCTCTGTTTTGAGATATTTTTATTCTCTTTTTCTAATTACCCCAGTCTGTGTGTCTGTGCACACACACACACACACACGCACTGTTCTTTTCCCCCACCTCACCCTCTTTCTTTCATTTTCTGGTGTAAACGTGTGTACATCTTATAAATTCTCTGCTTCCTGTTTGGTCTCTGTTTTACTCATTTTCTAGTCCCATTAATGGCCGCTGAGTACATCTCAGTTTCTAACATCAAGCAAATTATGGGTCATCAGTAAGCATCAACAATTCATGGCCCAAAGAGTCTTCCTTGGAACAACTGGCAGCAGGTGGCAGACATAGTCCCTTATTACTGCAAGATGAAATGGAAAAACATAATAGACTGTAAGAGTGAAGCTTCCTTTTCCGCTTGATTGACTTGGAAGCTGCTTAGGGAATTAGTAAAATATACTTCTGGCTGTGTGTAGCTGGGTCATAGAGGTGTGATTTTAGGAGTCCATATCTAGTCCCTGACTCTTCTTCGATGCTGCACCCCTGCTCTGCTTCCTGGCCACCATAGACTGAGTGTTTTTGCTCTGCCACACCCTTCCGCTGTGATGTTAGAGCCAGCTGACCATGGACTGAAACCGTGAGCTGAACTAAACCTCTCTTCCTTTAAAATGAAGGTACCAGATATTAGTCCAGCAGTAGGAAAGCTGCCTAGTAGACCTTGAAATTAATGTTGTTTATAACCAATTCCTCTTTTATACCATGGTTGCTCAAATTTTAAGAGTATGGCAGTATTTTATTTATTGTGGCTTTTGCCTTACAAGAGCAGTTTAGAAATATTTTTCTTGCATTTCATGAAATCTCTTTACAGCAATTTCATAAAACTCTCCAGTTACAGCAGAAAGGAAAATCTAGTACATCAGTCATAAATACATAATAATAACATCATTTTGTCTTGATTTTAGGCTCACAAAATGTATAAAATTTTGCTACAAAAAAAAGTTCCTAAGAGATGCTTCCAGATACTATTTTATATAAATAACTGAAAAAGCTAGATTTTTTGAGTAGGACAAGGTATATCAAAAGGTTCAAACTAATAGCCCATCTTTTGTCAATGTAGACATTTGGAATCCTAAGCATGAACAGAAAAAAAATTGCAATAGGGTTTTCACATCCAAAGCATTCATGGCATACATATATTAAAATATTATTTAATAAGTAGTACTGCAAACTATTGGATTTTAAATCTATTTTACCCAAGTAGCCTGAAATTTAGTACTGCAGTGGACATGAGAAATAATGCAACTCTTTATTTTATATAAGAAATGAACACCAAGAAATATAAGAAACAAACCTATGATAGTCAGTCACATGTCAGACAAATATTAAAACATTCTTTGATTCTTCTTTGCTTACCAAATAAAATGTTCACCATAAGTTACTTCAAGATAAGAATTGCATTTTGCCTTCATGGTTAAGTGTTTTATTTTATAACATAATATTCAACTTTCAACAATCCCTAACAAGCTTGATTATCTGGGGTAAGTGTATGGCATCAGTTAAGAATGCTCTCAATTGAAAATAACAGAAAACATCATCTAGAGTGGTTTATTAAACATTACATAACTCATATGATGCATATATAAAATTTTCATATAGTATCCCTTATAAATATAGTTATTATACGTACATTAAAAATTAAAAAGGAAGCAGTCTTGAGAAAGGCAACATGCATTGGCTCAATGATTTGACCACACTGGGGCTAAAAAAAAAAAAAAACCACTGAAACTGTCTCTCTCATGATGAACTCCTCACAGTCACAATCTGGATTCAATCATTTTCAGGACTCCAGGGTGCCAGCCAGAAAGAAAGGAGAGTCAGGTCAGTCTTTATGTCAGGTAAACCAAATCCTTCATAGAGCTCTAAGCAAATTTATGGGTAAGTCTTATTCTCCAGAGCTAAACCATATGGTTCTCTTCTCCTCCCCTCTCCTCTCCTCTCCTCTCCTCTCCTCTCCTCTCCTCTCCTCTC
>RJWT010032874.1:0-14021 GCA_004365215.1 Cuniculus paca | reverse complement strand
CCCATCAGAATCACAGCAGACTTCTCAACACAAACCATCAAGTCAAGAAGAGGCTGGAGTGAAGTAATGTAAGTCCTGAAAGAAAACAACTTCCAACCCAGACTGATGTACCCTGCAAAACTTTCCTTCAAAATTAATGGAGAAACAAGATACTTCCATGACAAAGAACAACTCAAGGAATTCATGACCACCAAACCAAAGATTACTAAAGGACATTTTAGAGAGAGAGAAAAAGGACCACGGTCTCAGGAACAATGTCAGAGGGGACCATCTAGTGGGGCCAGTCGACTGAATGGAGAGGAAAAATAGGGAGCCAATGGCAGGAAAATAGCATAACAGAGACAATACAGTGCAAGAGGGCCTCAAGGCACTAATAGAAAGAAAAAGAGGCATAGTGGATCAGGAGACAGGATCCATCAATATGCTCTATGCAAGAAACACATTTAGCTAGAAAGAAAATTCATAGTCTGAAAGTCAAAGGAGAGAGAACAATGCCCTATGTGACAGGGAGCCAGAGGGGGGAAAAAAAATAATAGGAGGAGCCTGCCCATTAATTGCAGAATGGATAAGAAAGACATGGGATTTCATGGGGTGGAAACCTACTCAGCTATAAAGGTAGATAACCTCAAGGCTCCTGTAGGTAGATAGGGGCAACTGGTAATAGTGCTTATGGATGTGATGGACCAGAGTCACATGGGTGAATTTTGTGTTGTCTCCATAGCATAACAAACTAAAGGTGTTAGTGGGATCCAAAATGCACAATACATATTGGGAAAGTCGAAGGGGAGGAATTATCTAAAAAGGGAAGGAAATGACCACTATTAATCTATTATCATGATTTAAAATTTAGATTGTATTCATTGTTCGGATTAGTTTCATTTTATTCCAATTTGTTTGATTTTATTATACTTGATGGCATGGACAGTTATTTTAAAGATAACAAAATATATAATTGCAGCCATTGAGGATGTCCAATTATCTTGTTTAGAAACGCTGTATGGCTTTCATTGTTTGTTTTGATTGATTTTACTCTATTCTGTGTGGTTTGATTGTAATATGTCTGAAGGTGTAAGCAACTATTCTGAAGATAACAAATATTATGGTAGCCAATGCTGTTTTGCTAATAACTTGAAATTCTGTATTGCTTACATTGTTTTGCTTTGTTTGTTTTGTTTTGTTATGTTTTGTTTCTACTGTTTTAGTTTGTTGTATTTTGTTTGATTTTACTTCTCCCTGATGGTATGGGCAGGTATACTGCAGATAACAAGAGGCATTATGGTAGCCTTACCAATTGCTTTTTACCCTGTTTAAAAGTCATGTACCATGTTCATTGCCTTGTTTTGATTGACTTTACTCTGTTTTGTTTTGTTTGATTGTATTCTTTTCAAAATAAAATAAATTTAAAAAAATAAAATAAAAACTCATGTTAGCCAATTAATGTGAATCTATTTTGAATTGCTTCCTTTTTAATTTTATTTTAAAGAGAAAAAAACAAAATTTCAAGACAACATAATTAGAGGATAACAATGGTTAATAGTTGCATATTTTTATCTTTAAATTAGTTACTCAGAATACAAGATATCTGCATATAATTGTCCAAACAATATTAGCACAAACCTTTCTTTTGAATGAACTAAGAGAAATAAGTATATAGTATATTAGTATATAGTATATATATATGTTATATACTATAATATATATATATGTAAAATATATTTTTTTTCTTTCAGCTTCTCACACTAGGGAGACTATATGATGTTAACACATGCAAGTCTGATTTATTTCATTCATGAGGATTGTCTCTGGTTGCATCTATTTACCTATACAAGTCTCAAGTTTATCCTTCTTTATGGCTGAGTAGTCCTCCATTGTATAAAAATACCACATCTTTTTTATCCATTCCTCAAGTTGATGGGCATTTACGTTGTTTCCAAGATCTAGTTATTGCAAATTGTGCTGCTATAAACATGGGTGCACATATATCACTGTGGTACAATGTTTTTAATGCTTCTGGGAAGATACCCAAAAGGGGAATAGGATCTCCAATACTAGCTTATTAAGGAATGTCCACACTGATTTCCACAGTGGTAGCACCAATCTACACTCCCACCAACAGTGGAGAAGGATTTCTTTTTTCCCACATTCCCTCCAGCATTTGTTATTGCTTGATTTCTTCTTCTTTTTTTTTGTTGCACCGGGGATTGAACTCATGACCTCGCGCTTGCCAGGCAGGCACTTAGACCGCTGAGCTAAATCCCCGGCCCTTGTCTTTTCGAGACAGGGTCTCATTATGCCGTTCAGGCTGGCCTTGAGCTCACTTTGTAGTCCAGGCTGGTCTTGAACTCACAACAATCCTCCTGTCTCATCCTCCTGAGTGCTGGGATTACAGGCATGAGCCACCACACCCGGCTTATTGCTTGATTTCTTCATAATAGCCATTCTTTCCAGGATGAGGTGGAATCTCAGTATTGTTTTAATTTGCATCCCTTGAATGACCAATGATGTTGAACATTTTTTCATATATTTATTTGCCATTTGTATTTCTTCATCTGAGAAGTTCATATTCCTCTCAGATACCCATTTTTGGATTGAGTCTTTAAATTTGGAAGGTCTGATTTTTTTTTAGTTCATTGTATGTTTTCAGTAGTAATCCTTTGTCCAAGGAACAGTTGTCAAACATTTTTTCCCACTTTGTGGGTTGCCTCTTCATTCTGTTGGTGGTTTTTCTTGCTATGCAAAAGCTTTTTAATAAGATAAGATCCTAGTTGGTGATTCTTTGTGATAGTTCCTGGGCGATAGGGGTTTTAGTCACAGTCTTTGCCTACACCAATGTCTTCAAGAGTTTTACCTATTCTATCTTCCAGAAGATTTAATGTTTCTGTTTTAATATTTGTATCTTTGATCCATTCTGATTTTAGCTTAGTGCATGGTGAAAGATATGACTCCAGTTTTAATCTTCGGCATGTGCAGAGCCAGTTTTTCCAGCACCATTTACTAAAGAGGCTGTCTTTCTTCCAGTGAATGTGTTTCTCACCTTTGTCAAAGATAAGGCGGCTTAGTGTGTCTGGAGTTGTTTCTGCATCTTCTAATTTTGAACTGCTTCCTTTTCAACATGGTAGTTTTTCACCAAGGTAATATATTTATTTACACACAAAATTACTCAAATTATTAACATAGAAATTACATTTTTAGCAAGACAATGATGTTACTCTAGAAATGAGTGCTTACTGTACTTATGGTAATAATTCTGATTTTAGAAAGCAAGCTTAATTTATCTGTAATTTATATTAGCTCCTCACAAATAATTACTTATCTACAAGAGCTTCCTGTGACTGAAATGAGACATTTTAACAACATAATTTGCAATTTTCCGTTTACTATTTTATCTTTTTGAACACCCAATTTTTCTCTTCCTTGTTCATAAAAAAATTAATTTATCTAGTTTACTCTCCGATAAACATCTGATTATTCATGACAACTGTACCTCAGTAGCCTCTTGTACTTCAGTTGAGTCCTGTTTTTCTTTGTCGTCTTTTCCATTTTCCTGAAATAGAAAAAGTGTTAGTTCAATGGTGTCTGAAAGGAGCTGGGGGTTAATCTAGCATTTTATACTCTAGTATAGCAAGAGTTTTAGTTTTAAAACTTTCATGTAATGAGTAAATCTCATTCTAAGCAAAATTACACAAAGTGTTTATATCAACAAATTGAACAGTTAAGGAATTAAGGATAATAAGGGAATGCTAACCAACTAGTGGTAGGTCACCATGATCCAACTACTATTTTGACCTTATTTTGTACATTTCTGTCAAAATCTGATGTGAAACATCCCCAACTACTTAGTTTTTTTTTTTAATACAGAGTCTCACTGAGTTGCTAAGTTACCCAGGCTGAGCTTGAACTTTCAATCTTTTGGCCTCCACCTCCCAGAGTGCTCAGATCACAGTACTACAATATCTGAGTCAAATCCTTTTCTAAATGATTAGAAATCTTTGTAGGCTAGGAACCTGCACAGATTTGGATTCCTCTTGGGATGTTGATTCACTCATCTGGTCCACTAAAAATACCACCAAATGGTATGGATAAGTAATACCAGGCCAGTACTAATAATAGAAAGAGAAAATGTTAATAAACAACAAAAGTACCCTGGAAGATTAAAATCTCCCTCACTCCCACCCTCACAGCACCCCACCATTCTATTGAATGGTCCTAAGTTCTCAACTGCCAAACTTTTCAAACTGTACTACTGTTATTACTGTTGTTACTGACTGATGCTCAATCAGCTAGTGTGAGCCATGCTCAGGAAGACAAGGAAACTGATAGTGATAATCACTGTTACCATTTTTTAAAAAACCCAGCAATGATAATGCAATTGATTTTTAGTATCATTATCCTTATTAATTTTTGAAATAATAATCATAGTAAGGGAAAGTGAAACTTTGCTGCCTAATTCACACGAGAAAGTAGACAGATAATAAAATAATAATTTCCTTAATTATTATTAAGGTGGGGGTGAGTTTGGAGAAAAATATGACTTATTTAGTTTATTCACACACATTGAAGAATTGAAATGAATAATTTACCATATCCCCACTTCACTGTACTGCTGTACCAAAAATCACTTGATAATTTGTGTACATATGGATTAGGTGCTATGTAAACAGTAAATTATGAACACTGTGTCTCTGTCCCCAGGGCATTTATAATCTAGGCACTAGAATTTTAACATTTTGGAGCATTCACTTTCTTTTATATCAACAAAATATATATTCTAATTGAATAAACCAAAAGTTTTCTCTTTCAAAACAATAGATTCCAACACAATAACAGCTGCCTCAAAGATATTTTAAAAGCAGTTCATAAATATTAAATATAAATTTCTGTGATAGTTCTCAACTGTATATAGTCTTTGTTTATAGTATCCACCTCCTGAAATTGCTAAGAAGTTTCCTTTCATTTCTTTTAAAATTTGTTCTGTTTGCATGTACTAATACTTTCAACTTGGTAACTATTAAGTAATCACCTGTATGTAGAAAGATGCTGGTATTAAAAAGACCTCTCACTGAAGAATTTCTGGATTAGTGAGGGAAAACAATGCAATTCAACCTGCAAAGTGCAAGAGTAGAACAATTAAGTGCCATCGTATAGAAGAGAATAAGCAATTTTCTCAGGGCTGTCAAGGAATCTTTTATAAAGAGATTTCCAAATCAAATTTTAGAAAGCTAGTAAGAAATTTCTTCTTAGGAGGGGTGGCTGTTAGTTGAAGAAGGAACAATACATTCAAGGGTACAAAAGTTCGAAAAGTGAAGTGTTTGTGTAACAGCATAGTTAGGTAGAAGACAATGACAAGATGAGGCTAAGAAAGGTTATAACAGTATAAAGCTGAACTCAATTGCATACCCGTAAATCTCAGCTACTTGGGAGTCTGAGGCTAGGGGATTTTGAGTCTGAGCCTAGTTAGGGCAACATAGTGATACCCCCAATCTAAAAATCAAACTATAGTCAACATGTAAAGAATTAAGTAGGCTAAATCAAGGAGTTTGGACTTTACTTTGTGCTTTTTAAGCAGAGGACAGATTTTGTCAAATTGGTATCTTTAAAGGTTAACTCCCAGGAGCTGGGCATGTAGCTGAATAGTAGAGAAACCTTAGCATCATTAGCAACATGGAGAATGAGCTGGAAGTGTAAAGGACTTGAGGAAGAAAGAATAAAGGTAAATGCTATTTCTAAAGTGAATCCCTTACTCTAGTCAAGCCCCTGCTAGACTGTGTAAATACCCCAATTACATTCCCCCAGGTTTATTTTTTTAGTACACACTGATAGCTTCTAACTGCAAGGCCCTGCAAAGTGTTTGGGAGGTTAATACTCATGGGAGAAGTCCTCAACAAATGATGGATAGGCAGTTGTATACAGTCGCACACGTGGGAGATTCCTGAGGTATGTTTTATACAGTTTCCCAGAGTTCCCCAGTGGTATTGAGTCTTAGTTGTGCATAGTGTAACCTGTCCAATAAAGTATTTGTTTGGCTTCCTTCACATCTACTCCCTTGCAATTGTATCTTAGAAACAGCTAATCAATGGACTTACATCTAAGTCTTAGATTAGGTTCTTTTTCTTGGGGAATCCAAGCTAACCAGATATAATCATTAGGATTGGGGCCATAATTCAATCTGAGTTAAGGAGAGGTAACTAAAGGCTTGCTGATTGTTCTTTTCATATTCAGAAAACTGAATGGATGATGATACCATTAAGTAAAATAAGGAAAAAAGAGAACAATAAATTTGAGGAATGCTACAATGAATTTGTGTTAGGAAATGTTACACTCAAGATTGGCCAGTATGCCAGGTGTAGTAGCACATATCTGTAATTCCAGCAGTCTGGAAGTTTGGGGCAGAAGAATCACAAGTTCAAGCCCAGACTTGGATAGGCAATGTAACAACTCAGTAAGACTGTGTCTCAAAATAAAAAAAATAAAAACAAAGCAAAACAAAGATTGGGGGTGTAACTCAGGGCTCAAATATATTATATTGAAGGCCACTTAAATATATTATAAAATATTGGCAGAAAATTATGCAGAATTAAGTCTATTGGAAAATGATGTCGGTACTGTCCAGGCACAATAGTGTTACCTTGCCTTTAATCAGTCAAATTGCACAGCATTCTGCATACCTCACATACCCACCCAGGAGACCCTAGTCATTTCACTTAGATTATTGGCTTCCAGATAGTGCTTTTCAGGATCTAGTACACTCACCCTCAATAGATTTGTAATTTGCATTTCTAACCCTCAATAGATTTGTGATTTGTAAATCATTTCCCAGTATAAAAGATAAATTAAAAAACCATTCTGATTACTGAAACTAATAAAAGATAAGAACTGTCTTTTATTTATAAATCTTGTGATTCTTGAACACTTGAGTATCAGTAGGAGGTATTTGCAGGATAATGCGAGGGAAGCTCACCTAAGGAGAATAAGGGAGAGAAGGAAAAGAAAGGGTGACAAACACTTAAACAGCTGAGAAACAAAAGCCTGTAAGAGATACTGACAACTGTTGAAATTGGTAAGAGAAGAACCAGTAAGTAGCCGGGCTTGGTGGTGCACACCTGTAATCCCAGCACTCAGGAGGCTGAGACAGGAGGACTGTTGTGAGTTTGAGACCAGCCTGGGCTACAAAGTGAGCTCAAGGACAGCCTGAACAGCATAGTGAGACCCTGTCTCCAAAAGACAAGGGCTGGGGATTTAGCTCAGTGGCCTGAGTGCCTGCCTGGCAAATGCAAGTTCGATCTCCCAGGGGTGGGGGGAGAACCAACCAGTAAGGAGTAGGAGATAAGAAACTAAGGCCACTCAAGGTCAATTTGCTAAAGAGAAATCAAGGAGGGTAAGAAATGAAAATAAATTATTGAACTTATTGCCAAATCTTTTATGACCTTTCTAAGAGCAATTACACTAAGTGTCTGACATATGTTGTGTAATCTACTTCACAGCCTTATCAAATAATTTTAATAACACTATTTTGAGGTGGTAAAACAGAGAGTTTGAGTAATTTGCCCAAAGTCATACAGCAATTGGTAGGTCAGAATTTCAGAAAATTTCCTGAGACCCGTCTTTTTTTTTTTTTTTTTTTTTTTTGTGCCAGGAATCAAACTCAGGACCTCAGCTGTGCTGCTGAGCTATATCCCCAGCTAAGACTAGTCTTTACAACATTAGTTTAGCTAATGAGTATTTTCTTCTTCCTATTTTAAATTTTTAAAATTTTTATTAGTATGTGTTTGCAGTACATAATGATTATATTCATCTTAGATGTGTTACATGTACATAACACATCTCAATTCTTTTTGCTTCCCTTTCCCTCCACTCTCTTTTTACAGCTAAGGATTATTTAACTACAACAATCAATAGAATAATAAAGGCAAAAGGTGAAGAATGAATGTTAAATTATAGAGACAGAGAAAGTAGACTACACTTTGATGAGGTTCCTAGCAAGTTGGAATTCTGTGCACTTTTTTATGAAAACAAATGACGTTATCAACTTTAAATGTCAACTCCCCTAGTACTAGGACCAAGCATTTTAATAGCATTTTTATAGATTTTTTCATTAATGCACTTAGCAAAAATTTATAGAGTATTTATTATGTACAAAATCACATGTATCAGCCAGGCATGGTAGACAACAGGTACTTGGAAGGCTGAGGCAGGAGGATCACAAGATTGAAGCCACTCTGAGCAATTTAGTGAGACCATGTCTCAAAATGAAATTTTTAAAAGCTGGGAATACAGCTCAGTGGTATGGCACTTACCTAGCACTTGTAAGCCCCTGAGTTCAATCCCCAGATATGAGGAAAGAATCACATATATCCCCAGTACAAAAAAACTACATATATCAAATATATATATATATATATTTTTTTTTTCAGCACTGGGGATTGAACTCACAACCTCACACTTGCTAGGCAGGCACTTAGGCCACTGAGCTAGATCCCTGGCCCTTGTCTTTTTGAGTCAGGGTCTTGCTATGCTGTTCAGGCTGGTCTTGAACTCACTTTGTAGCTCAGGCTGGTCTTGAACTCACAACGATCTGCCTATCTCAACCTCCCTAGTGTTGGGATTACAGGCATGAGACACCATGCCCGGCCACGCCCGGCTCAAACATATGTATATTAAGGTCTTCTATGCTTCATTTGAGCCTATGACATACAGTTTTGGTTTTTGCCTATGGTTCCGGACACAGCCCCTAAGATCTTTGTAATTTCTGGAGTGATAGGTACATCTGACACAGAGCTTCCAAATCCATTGGAGTTTCCTGGCTGATAGGATTATCTTTTGTTTCAATGAAGTGACTCACTGGGTTTCTGGATTGCCTCAGGATAGAGGATGTTTACCAGGGAAATCAACTCTGTAGTTAAAAGATTGGAACTTTTAGCTAAACCACCCTTAAAGTCCAGGGAGGGAAGAGGAGCTGAAGGTTGAGTTGATCACTAACGGTCAACGATACAATCAATCATGACTTCACAATGAAGCCTCCATGAAAAAGTCAAAGGACAGTGTTATCATAGAGAATTAAGATGATGAAGTGATGAGCAGCAGCAAAATTCAGCCTCTCACAGTTGTAATATGCAGGAACATTGCAGGGTTTTACTCCAAGGGGACTTCCTTCACATGACAGGCAACAGCTAGATAGGGTTCCAGGCACAGATTACTGCTATATTGATGGGAAAGTGCTTGGTTGGGTGCCATTCCAGGAAGGGATTGACTGTGTGAATCTAGAACTCAGAACACCTGAGAGATGGCTTCAGGGCTCCCAGTGTTACCCTCCCACAGTGACTGGGTGAGAGACAACCATGGATAGGAGCACACTGGAAAGAGATGCCCTGAAGGATTTGAACTTGGGCTGGGAAGGACATGTGCCCCATGTAGGAGGTCAAGCTCAGCTTGAGTTGCCCTGGGTCTGAAAATGCCAAATTTGAATTCTTATATCCTTGCCCTACTGCCTTCATCTAGCATGGATCTGAAGTCCAAATGCCTTCCTTAATTACTGGCATAAATGGGGCTACATCTCAGCTTGGACAATGCCACAGCCTAGGGTAAGCAGGGACCTCTGGAATAGGAGGAATCACAGAAAATATAACTGAACAAATAATGAAAGTATTAAATAAAATGAGCAGGCAGCTTACAGAAGACACTAATAAAAAGCTAGCTCAGCTAAACAAAATGATACAAAACATGACCAGCTTAGCAAAGTCTATGAAAAGGTTCCAAACAGAAATCCAGAAAATTAGAAATTATACTGAAAGTATGGGCAGCAGATATAACCAATGTGAGGACAGACTATCAGAATTAAAAGACAGAGGTGCTTTCAAAGACCAATTACTCACAGATACCTTTTTTTTTTAATCACAGATACCTTTAAAACAACAACATAACATGAAAAATGGATCCAACAGCTGCTAGGCAATGCAAAGAAGGCTAACTTAAGAGTAAATGGAATAATGAAATATCAGAAAACAACATAGCATAAAAAACCCATTTACAGAAATAATAGCAGAAAACTTTCCAAATATAGAGAAAGTATTAAATATACAGATACGTGAGGCATACAGAACCACAAATAACCACAGTTAAAAGAAATCTCTCCATACTACATTATGGTAAAAACACCAGAAATCCAGTACAGGGACATAATCTCAAATGCTGTGACAGAAAAGCAAGGAATCATTTATAAAGGTAAACTCATCAGAATTACAGTAGACTTCTCAACACAAACATTAAAGGCCAGGAGGAATTGGAGTGAAGTGCTTCAAGACCTAAAAGATAACAACTTCTGATTCAGACAGTATACCATGCAAAACTTTCCTTCAAAATTAATGAAGAAATAAGGTATTTCCATGACCAAGAGCACATCGAGAAATTCATGACCACCAAATAAGCACTCCAAAAAAA
This sequence comes from Cuniculus paca, assembly GCA_004365215.1. Classification (NCBI taxonomy): domain Eukaryota; kingdom Metazoa; phylum Chordata; class Mammalia; order Rodentia; family Cuniculidae; genus Cuniculus; species Cuniculus paca. The sequence goes on along the minus strand of RJWT010032874.1, from coordinate 3,587 downwards.
TTGTCAAGGACATCCTAGAAACAATGAAGTCAACAATGCCTAGAAAATCTAGCAGAATGATTGCTTTCATTGTTTTGTTTTTATTGGTTTTATTCTGTTCTATTTTGTTTGATTTTATTATGCCTGATGATATGGACAGTTATTTTGAAGATAACAAGAGGCATTATGGTAGCCATTATTGATTTCCTTTTATCTTGTTTTGAAGTCCTGTACCATGTTCATTGTTTTGTTTTGATTGACTCTATTCTGTTTTATTTCATTTGGTTTTATTCTCTTCAAAAAAAAAATCTAGCAGAATGAATATACTGTAAAGGATGAGCAGTTAAGCAGACAGGGGTGGGATCAGCAACAAGAAAATAAACAATGATAGGAAACAGTCAATACCTTTCAGTAATAACTCTTGATATGAATGCTGTCAATTCCCCAATCAAAAGAGACAGATTGGCACAATGGAAAAGAAACAAGAAACAAAAGAAACAAGAAACAAGAAACAAAACCCAATGAAAAGGAGTGTGCAAGAAATACATTTGTTTGAAAAAGAAATTAACAGATTAAAAAATCAAAGAATGGAAAACAACATTTCATACAACAGGAATTCAGAAAAAAAGCAGGAGTAACTATCCTAATTTCAGATAAAGTGAATTTCAAGCCAAATCTGATCAGATGAGATGAACGTCACTACATATTGCTTGAGGGAACAATTCGACAAAGAGATAGCAATTATAAACATATATACACCAAGCACCAGTGTTCCCAACTTCATAAAACAAATACTAATGGACATGACAAATCAGATAAATATGAGCATGATTATAATGGGGGGCCTCAATGTCCCACTGTCACAAATCAACTAGAAAAAAAATTGACCAAGAAATATCAGAGCATATCAAAAATTATATTACATGTCAATGATCTAAATATTCTAATATTCTAATTAAAAATCAGAGATTGTTAGATTTTATAAAGAATCAGCATGACATGATAGCATGTACCTATAATCTCAGTTATTTAGGAGACTGAAGTAGGAGGATCACTGGATCCCAGATGTTCAAGACCAGCCTTGTGTTCAAGATGCAAGATCCCATCTTTAAAAAAAAAGTCTTAAGAGAAAAATGAAAAAGTAGTCTTTCTATAAAAATGTACTTTAAATTTAAAGACAGTGAAATAGATTAAAAGGAAAAAGATATATCATGGTGCAAACTTAAATAAAAGGAAAGCTGCAGTGGCTATATTAATATCAGACAAAGTCGATTTCAGAAAACAATATAACCAAGAGCTTTCACAGAAGTTGTAATCTTTTATAGTATTTTTTGTAGTCACAGAATCAATATTGGAAAAAATAATAACACATTAGTAAAATTTAACACAGAATTTAATTATGTGGGCTGTGGAATTACGTTAATTGAAATGACAGCATGTTACTTATGTGAAAATAGAAGCATTGACTGGGAATAAGGGGAACCCTGAAATTTAAAATGGAGACATTCAGCTGATCTAGGAGACTGAGAATCTCAAATTCCTGAGCCTTACTTGCCATCGAAAACCGTTTGTTCTCCTGTTTTTGAAGAGACTTGTCCTCTCTTCGTTGAAAAACACTGTAATAATCTCATCTAGGGTAGTTGCCTTGCAAAGAGAAGCCCAATTCCTCTAAAACTACCCCCAAGAAGATCTTGGGATACAAGATCTGTAACTAAAATAATATTATATTTTATTTTATTTTATTTTTATTTTTTGTCTTTTTGAGACAGGGTCTCACTGTGCCGTTCAGGCTGGCCTTGAGATCACTTCGTAGCCCAGGCTAGTCTTGAACTTGCAACCATCCTCCTGCCTCAGCCTCCCACATGCTAGGATTACAGGTATGTGCCACCACACCTGGTGACAATCATATTTTAGACTGCTTCAGCAGAGCAAATACAAAATCTGACCAGGAAGAAATCAAAAGAATTTCACTATTTGTTTATATATTAGTGAAACTCCAGGGAACATGTATGGGAGTATGTTATAAGGAAGTTAAACCAAGAAGGACAGAATATAATACTAGATTGCACAGAATTTAATGATACAGGTATATTTATCAGTAAGTATAATACATAATAGATTTAATGTGTTAGCATACACAGCTGGAAGTGCTGCTAACCATTTACTTGGTAGGTTCACTGAAACTTGAACTCCATAGTGATGTATTTTTAATTAAGCTAAGATAGCAGAACTTCCCTGTAATACTGTAGAAAAAGTCCAAAGGTTCAAGGAGATAGGCATGTTGGAATGGATTTACCACATATAACCTGCACATCTCCTTCCCCTTTAACCCTCCAACCCCTCAAGAAAACTTGGGGAACACCCTTTTACTGAAGTATTGAAAAATACATTAGTGAGTGGGAATACTTATACACTGTGTATGTCTGTATGTATTGTACATGCATAGATGCCAAAAACATGTTTTGACCTTGCACCCAGTTTCTAAACTAAAGTTAAGGATGGATCCCTTTGAGGAATACTCATGCACTGCAGCACTACTACTAGTACATACTGAAAATCTTCCAGTCTTTTCCAGAGGCCAGTAACCATTTCATAAAATGACTATGGGCTGGGAAAAAGAAATATGCAGGCTTTTTAGGGCTTTGTAAACACCACCTCTAAACTAATGTTAATTCTTGAGACCCAAAATACCACTGCAGGGCCATGCAAGGGCCCCAGAGCCAAGCCTTTCCCCTGAGTCAGCACCATCACAGACTGTGGGGAGAGAGAACTAGCCCCACCCCGCCAGAATTAGCGCCATGCGCCCGGGGCTGCCTGACCGGACATTGGGAGCCAAGCCTTTCCCCGAGGGGCGCTGCTGGCAGGGGGACAGGTCCCAGCTCCTTCCTGCTCATGGGCTGGCAAATGGGAGGTGCCAATACCCTCCCTCCAGGCAACCAAGTGATCCAGAGAGACACAGGCTCTGAAGGTGATTGTTAGGGTGGGGCACAGTTGAATGCCTGTGGTGCTTTGGTGTTTCACTGACCTTGTAGGTCTAGTGCCAGTGGTCTAGTCATCTGTTCAGGAGATGGCGGTGCGCAGCGTGGCATCTGGGGGGGTCTCCTTCTGAGGGTGGTAGCCATTGTTGATTCTCTATAGTCTTGTTCTGAAGTCCTACACTGTTTACTGTTTTGTTGGGTTGGGTTTTATTCTCTTTTGCTTTGTTTGATTATGTTATATCCAGTGGCATGAGCAGCTATTTCAAAGATAGTAAGCTATATATGGTAACCATTTTGAATTTACTATTGTCTTGTTTTGCAGTCTTTTATTGTATCCATTGTTTTGTTTTTGCTGTTTCTATTCTATTCTGTTCTGTTTGATTTGGACTATGTCCAAAGGTATCTGCAGCTATTTTGAAGGCAACAAAAGGCATTATGGCAATTATTGTTGATTTTGTAATGTTGTGAAGTCCAGTATCACTTACTCTGGTTTGTTCTGATTGGTTTTATTCTGTTTTGCTTTCCTTGGTTTTATCCTCTTTAAAAAAAAAAAATACCACTGCAGTCTACCAGTTTAACTGAGGGCTTGTAGTGGCCAGGTAAGGGATGTAATCTTTTTTTCTCCATTCT
>RJWT010032873.1:0-14024 GCA_004365215.1 Cuniculus paca | reverse complement strand
AACTCCGCCCTTGCTTTCTCCTTCCCTTTTACACCATTCAGGCAATGAACCACCCTAGGGTGGGTTTTCTACACCCTAGGGTATAGAACTGCTAAACCAGGTTAGTTAAACTTCTAAACTTCTCAGGACACAATCAATCAACCACCACAGACCTACTTGGGTAATTTACATGAGTTTTAAGTTTGATCATTTCATCATCAAAACAACACCATGAAATAGGTAGCATCGTGTTTTTATTTTACAGAGGAAGAAATTGAGGTTTAGAGAAAGTAATTTTCCTGAGTTATGCAGCTAGGAAACTCAAATTTTAACTCAAGGAATCTGGCACTTGAGTGTGCATTTTTAAGAATAGCTGAATAGTTTATCATGGAAATTTGATTTGTAATACCTGAAGAATTCATCCTCTAAAAACCCAACTTAAATAGTGAAAATACACTCGCTCTCATCTAAGTTTAATCTTTCTTTCCAGTCGACTCTTCTCTAAGCAGCACATTGAATATTAATGAGCCCATATTTTATTTAACCTCAGCCAGTCATTTGGGGTAATTAATCTGAGTTTTATACATTCAGTTTCTTTTTTAATGAATAAACTTTGAGCAAAGCATGTTTCTTCCACTGGGTATTTGCTTCTACCTGTAGAGGTAAATGAGCAGTATATTTTTGGTTCCTTTTTTGCTGCCCTTATTATTGGAATCAGTTATAAAGAAGAATAAGGAAATTGTTAATCAGAACATAACAATTCATTTCAGAAATGAATTGTGAGAACACAGATACACACAGACCCCTAAGTCTATCAGCAAAAGACAAACAGTTACTGTAATTTGCAACTGACAGTTTGTGCTAGTCATTCAGGTATGCACACTCAATGGCATTCAAACAGAAAACTGTTAGCCAGCCATATTTGCTCCTTCAGGAACGATCAGCATAAGTATGAATCATAAAGACGGAATCATCTTGTTTTACCCACCTGTGTTAGTTTTGCTTCCCTTCTTACTTTTGACCATGTTTGAAAACTTGGTTTATATTTAAATTTGTCTCATAACATATTTGGCTATAGTTCCCCTAAATTTTGCTCATTCCTGATATATTCTTAAAATCCTTGAGTGATTGGCTGGATTGAAAGGAGTTGAATTTAATGGATAATGCACTGTTCTAGAGTATATGGTCTAAGTAACTTAAGTACTGTCCAAAAAGTGATAAGGGTTACATAAGAAATAGAACCAAGAAGGGATGCATATTTTATACATATAATGTATACAAGTGTACATTTATTTACTTATTTTTTATATAAAGAACTGGCTTTCTCGATTGTAGAGGCTGAGAAATCTCATAATCTGTAGTTGACAAGCTGGAGAGTCAGGAGAACCATGGCATAGTTCTACCACTGGTGTGGAGACCTGGTAAATAGGTGAGTCAATGAAGTCACTCTCAGTTTTGAGAAAGAAGAGACCAATTATCTAAGTCAGGTAGTCAAGCAGACAGAAAAAGATGGTAAATTCTCCTTTCTTCCACTCTTTTGTTCTATTCCAGCTCTCTCTGGGTTGATTGATGTCTATGCATACTAGGAGAACAATCTGCTTTATTCTGTCCATTGATTCAAGTGTTAATCTTGTTCAGAAATATCCTCACAGACACACCTAGAAATAATGTTTAACCAGATAACTAGGCCCCTTCTTGCCCCTTCAAGTTTACACATTAAGCTAGTTATCATAAGGGGATGGCTTTAGGCTTAGGCAAGAAATGTGCTAAGCTATTGACTAAATTGTGAAGAAAAATTACATAGTAGAGGGCTTAGCACCTTTAATCTCATTTATAATATATTGTGTTCTGAAACAGGTAGACATAACACAGTCTTCTAGATATAAAAGTGTGTGTGTATATACTCTGCTTTGCCTCCAACTTTCCATCTTTAGCTTGTTAGTGGGAGGCTGGGTCAAATGTGTGAGGGAGAAGCCAGGTGGAGAGAGAGAGAGGTGGAATCATGATGGTGCATGACTTTTACACTCTTGTTGTTCGCCTTGTGCATTACATATGAAGGAAGACAGCATGATAGAATGAAAATCCACAGAGATTTGGAGGCAGACAGAGAAAGACTTCAATCACAGCTCTGCCATTTACTCCTTGTCTGTCTTTGGTGAAGCTTGTTATCCTTTCCTAGTCGCAATTTACTCATTTGGAGTGAAACTGAGAGTGAAACTTGCATTACAAAAATGAGATTATTTAGTTAAAAAGTTAAGCCAGAGCCTGGTACTTAACAGGTAAAATTGTTGGAAGCAAATATTAGACCTTTAAAATTATGCCTAGTCAGCAACAGTTTACTAAATTGATGGTTTTGGTAGAACATTGTTATTAGAAAAGAAACTGAATCTGATTGGTGTCCACAAAATTTGAATGATACACACGCATCTCCAATAACAGATTTATATCTTTTATTTGACTAGGAATTACTTTGATTCACCTTAACATAGTATACATACTCTTAGAATTGGATGGCCACAGGCATATAGCAGCATTCAAAAACCTAGTTTCAAAAGTACTGGCTGGAAGGGTTTATTTATAAAAAACACACAATAAAGAACATTCTAAGTGAGAAAGGGAGAATTTATCCTGTACAACACATAAGTTAGTGTCAAGAATTAAACACGGAACAGACTCCTTATATTTTATGTCTACCAAAGCAAAATAAGGCAGGAGAATTGGCAAAAATTACGGAATAAAGTTATTAGAATTGAATAGTGAGTGGGCCCCTGGGCCCAGGATTATTTAGAAGCAGAAATGCTCTTCTTATCTGCATGCAGTATCTATGCATTTTTTAAATGACAAAATGATGGAAGCATATAAAACACTCAAAAGTTTAGGAGTAATTAAAGGCTCAGACAGCACACATATCTGTGTTGTATGGAATTCACCGAATACATAATGACTGTACTTAGTGTCAACCCATTAAGAAACATCTGTCTTTGAAACTGCCACTAGCTTGTGTTTGTACCTTAGAGGATGTCTTTAGTGCAGATGAATAATATATGTTAAAGATTTTATGGATTAACCTAAACTCTGTCATATTCTTCAACTCTTTTGAAAACATTTATTGTTCAAGAGCATTGGATCCAAATTCAGTTTATCTTAGTTGTCCTGATTCTGTCTTTAAATTTTCATCCACAAAACTAGAGATCATGTGCTGGAAATAAATATTTAAAATAAGTATTCAGCCTTCTCTAAATTTATTTTCTCAGTGCATTTTAATAGTCCCAGCCAAGTGACTTTGAGAACTATTTTAATCTGAAGTTTAAATGTTTTCAAAGTGTGGTGGCACACATGTGTAATTCCAGCACTTGGGAGGTTGAGATAGGAGGATTGTTGTGAGTTTGAGGCCAACCTGGGCTACATAGTGAGTTCAAAGCCAGCCTGAACTACATAGTGAGACTTTTCTCAAAACGAACAACAACAAAAAATTTGAATTTTTGTCAAACTTTGTATAACACCAAAAAAAAATCTCTAAAATATGCTAACAGTTATATTGATTGACTAGTAGGTTCCCGCATTTACATTAAAATAGTATTTTGCTAATTTGACAAATATTTTCCTTTCTTCTTTTGTTCCAAAGACTATGCTAATAAAGCTACAGATCAAGGGGTTGTTCACTACATTTTTCTAACTTTGTTACTATTGGTAGAGAGCATATAGATAGCAAATGGATTTATTAAAAGTACATGAATGTGTATTATGGCATCATATATTATTACATACTAACTAAAGTTATTTCAAATATGATGGAGAAAATGTATGTTTTGGAGAATTTTCAATTGAAAATTTTATATAGAAATATTAGAGAAAAGATATGCCTAGACTTAGGCAGAGAACATAGACTGACTAATGAAAATAGAAATGAGGAGGAGGAAAATAAGAAGGCAGAGGAAGTGGATCAGAATGGGCGGGGGGAATGAAGAGAAGGAGGAGGAATTTTTCTAGGTTCAGCCCAAGATAGTGTGGGTGGTGTTGAGATTAAGTGACCAGAAGTGAGAAGAGCTTGTTTCGAATGTGCCTCTGTCCATTTACAAGTTGAACTATGTGCATTACTTAATTTTACTAGCCCTCCTTTCATTTAGCAACAAAGAGTGATTTGATGTGATTTCCAGTGTCCTTTCTGGCACTGTAACTTGTGTGACAAAATTCCTTCACTACTAAAAGCTCTCCAACATCCAAAATAAAGGCATATGCAATATTACAACTGTGGTTAAATTCCTATCATCTTGTTTTGAAAGACTATATTATTGTTTTGGGTTTTTGTTGTTCTTACAATTGTTTGTATGTCTCTTGTCTTTTGTTTTTCTTTTCTGTGCTTTTTTTCTCTTGAAATAAAAGTAAGGGCATAGTCTGCATCATTACCCCTAAGTTTTATCAGGACAAAAGCTGGGATTATTTTTGCTAATGTACTTACGATTCTTCAGTTGAAGTTTTCATGGTGCCGCTAGAATTATTTGCACCATACAACCACTGCTGTGCATAATTTATGAAGCATTGTTTTCAAGGGCAATTTTGGTATTTAAGTGATCTTATTTTCCATAGAAAGTATTATTCAGATAGTTTCACTATAAAAATTGCAGAATATTAAAGTGTAGGGGCCTTTAGAGAAAACTTTTGTCTAGGGGGATTTTTTTAAAAAAAAGTTTGATCCCTTATTCAATGTGATAAAATATCCAAAATAGAAATAGCTAAACAAAAAAAATCACTGAGTTGAAAATGGAAGTTTCTGTTTATATGTAATCTACTAATTAAATTGATAGTAGAGAGTAGTCGTTCATAATTGTCAACAGCTCCACTTTTAACATGAGGCACCCTACTGGATCACAGAACCTAATTTAAGGAAATAGTTGGGGTATCAGTCAGTGCTTGCTGGAGAAACAGATTTAACACAAGACATGCAAATATATAAGAATTTACAAAATTGGCTCAGAGTGGCCAGCCACAGAGTCAGGTGTGTCTGCACACTGGAGACTGAAGGTTCCAGTGAAGGCCTGGAGCTCCCTGCGGTGTCCCATGGGAGTCAGCATGGAGAGGCTAAAGGATCCGCACTGGAAGGCTGAAGGGCCAGGGCTGGAAGCTGAGGAGTCCCCACTAGAAACCAGGAGAGGAAATCCAAGGTGAAGGGAAAGACTGGAGCTCTTTAAAGGAAACAGAAGCAATCCTTCCTTCTCTATTCCTCTTTTTTGCCATTCTGGTGGCAATTCTCCCTGAAGTAGGTCTTCCACACCCAGAAACATAGTGAGCCATTTAGTTGGGCATTTATTACTTGAGTTGACTAAATCGATTAACTACCATAGTTGGTATGCATGTTTAAGATTGATGTTAACAAAATAAAACGATGAACTTCGTAGTGCTGTTCACCCTTTCTGTTTCATAATCAATATCATCATTACTGCTTATATTGACCATGTACTTACTATGTAACAGTGTCTTGGGGAAGCCCGAAAAGCAAACTCCAAAATGGAGATTTGTGTGTAGAAAGTTTATGGGGAAATGTTTTTGTGATCCACACTTGGAGAGTGGATAAAGCAGGAATATGAAGAAATAGAAGTCAGTCGTAGTCATAGGAGAGATTGCTATTGGACAGTGCTGGATTTGATCTTTCAGAGCTGTCCTGAATTGACCCAAGGGTGGCTGTGATTATCTACTCTCCTTGACCAGGCATTAGATGTAGGCTACCCCTAGAAAAAGGCAGGTCTCTTTGGTTCAGGGCAATGCTAACAGTGGCTCAGCTGAGAGCCAGTAGACTCTAGTACCGGGGTAGAAAGGAATAAGAAAAAGATTCCCTCATAATCAGGCACTAGGCTGTCCTTTACATGGCATGGCTTGTATATTCATAGCAGAAAGACTACAGGTAACGATTATGATCATCCCATTATTACCATCAGGAAGTGGAGACTTGGGGATTTAAATTGTTCCAGGTCATGCCACAATTTGTAATGTGGCCAAGCTCTTAGCATTTGTTGACTGAAACCTGAGCCCTTCTTTCCATCTTCTGAGGAAGTGACCACCCAGATGTCCACCTGAAATTATCATGCTGTCTTTAAGTAAGTCAGGACTTTGTAGTTTAGTTCTGAATTCATGTCAATATTACAGCAGTGTTATATCAACATCAGATGCAAGTCATTTTAAACTACTTCTGTTCATATTAGGAGTCTGCAATCATGTGATTTATAATTTAATCTAAGACATAGTCATATTTTGTAAAGTAAATTGTATAACATCTAACATTCAGCTTATTTTGTTAAAATATGGTTCTATTCAACTACATAATATCCAAATATCAGTGACTGCAGTGAGATTTTGGGAAGTGGTACTTGGGTAGATATCTAGGTGTTGAGGAAGGTTTGGTGTCAAATGTATGTAATATACACATTGCATTTTTAATAAAGATTCCTGAAACAATTTATTTTATGTGAAATATTTTATAAATACTGTTTTTCAGGTGTAATACATTATTACAAAGTAAAAAAAAATTTTTGAGAGATCGGTAACTCAATTCTTTTGGTTATTGGTAAAAATTTTAATTAAATGATATTTTAGGTTTCAATTTTTCTATTGAAGCTATTTTTATATAGGCTGTGTTGATGAGTTTTAAACAAAATTTTTTATATACAGCATGTTTATATGACTAAGCAGCATGCACACATGCACAACTTGGTAATTATGTTAACTTTATGTTCTTTACGCATTGGTTATTGAGAATTTTTTCTAGGTTACATTATTGGAGGTATTGCATTTCTTATATATTCTCAATCTCTCCCACCTGGCCTCATACAACTTATACATTGCAACTCTTACACTTGATTATATATAGCAGACAAATAAATTCAAATTTTTGTAAACAAAAATAGAATTTATTATTGACCCAGGTAATTTAAATGTCAGCAGTAGGTCTTGCCTCAGACGAGAAGCTCAGACAATTCTCTGGCTCTCTCTGTGTCCCTTGCTTCCACTTTCTCTGTTGGTTGAATTCTCAGATTTGCCCTTTCCTTGATAGCAAATGGTTAAAGCAGCTCTCGGCTCTATATTCTGTCAAAAGGAGCACTTGTCTCTCTCTCACTAGTTGAGCAGAAGTCTTATTTCTTCTCACTCACTGTTGGCAGGTCAAGCCTGAACCCATTACCAACCACTGAATCTGGGAGGAGGGCCCACTTGAATGTCTCCATAGACAGGGTCTAGGACCATATTTTCTCAGAGTATGGTTAGAATTTTTTTTGCTAATAGAACAGGAAGAAATGAATGCTAAATGACAAAGTACACAAAATATTCATTATTAAATCTGTAAAATATAACTCTCAGAAAGCAATCGTCAACAAATTTATAGCCAACATCAGATCATATGTCATTTGCTCTAGGAGTCTGGTATGAAAATGAAACCATCAAGAATACAACCTAAGACTAAGAAATAAACTTCATAACAGTATCATGAAACTTCATGAAAGAGGAAATTTTTCACAGTAGTAAGTCTTGAGTTACAAGAAATCACTTTTAATTGTGTATAAATGTTGAGTTTCTGTGAATCTTAAGAGGTTTTGTTTTTATTAGGATAAGAAAAACTTCAAGATCCCTGTGAGTTGATAATTTTGAAAATTGACTTTTTATATTGCTGGAAAGATGTGAAATACAACTATCACTTTAGAAAGTGTTGATGGGTGGCAGCTTGTGAGGGCTACTCCTGTCAAATGGAGGAGTCATGTTTAAACATGAGTGCATTATTCTTCATGTTTGATTTTGTCATGATTTTAATAGCTTATGTGATTATTCCTGGGGGGGGGGATGGAAGATCTATATATATAGCAGATGACTATTTCCATTAACCTTGCCAGAATATAATACTTTAATAAGATGCCAAGTAGCAAAGCTGATGAGTTTCTTTCTTAGCAAGTTTCAGAATTCATACACTCAACTCATCTAAAAGTTACAACGGTGATTATAATTATGGGTTATTAAAAAAATAATTGTAAGCTTTGTTCTAGTGTTCTACTAAAACCAGTGTGTGTCAAATTTCAAGTTTATATAGTGGTGACTGCTCCCTAACAAGGCACCTTCTTGCTTATAAGACCATTACTGAATGAGTAACTTTGATGGAGTTAAACATATTCCCTCATTTCTGGTGTTATTACAGATGGATGTGACAGTATTGGTTGCCAGGTAATGTTGGTGAGGAGGAGGTTATAGGAAAGGATCTGGAGTTGAAACTATCTACCCTTATTTGAGAAATCCCAAAGAGACAAATCTACATTCAGGCAACTGGGATATTTCCTTGTGCAAATCTGTACAGTGTCAAAGAAAATAACCAGTTGTATGTCAGGTTGGACTAGTTGGTATTTAGTTTAGTCTAAGAAAGCTACAAGTAGAAGAGGAAATTGGAGGCAATGCAGCAATGATGGATGAAGAAGTGCAAATTCTCTAGCAATCCAAGCAGGAAATCTAAATTTAGAGATTGCTTTCAGAGATAATTTCCACACTCAAACTCAGGAACAAGATTTAAGATCCTATGGGCAATTGGGAGCATGTACCCAGGACCTCAGCCCTGTAGAGATTTAAATTCTGAGTGAGTTATCTAGCCAAGGACTCAGCCAGAGCAGGAATCTAAGACAAATTCAACAATCGAAAGAAGAAATCATTGAAAACTAAGGCTGAGGATTAAAGCAGAAGTCAGAGACTGCTTTATAAAGTGTGGCTCATGAAGTAGCAATTTCACCATCAACTGAAAGCCTCTCAGAAATGCAGAATCTTAGTCCTGTCCAAGATCAACTGAAAATATACTGTATTTTAACAAGGTCTCCAGATGTTTCATTTCCTCATTAGCCAGAGAATGCACAGGACCAAGGCCAAAGCTAGAGGGCCAAGAGACTGCCTTGATTCTGGTCCTTAAATATTGAATTTTAATTCTTCTAAAGCTTCATTTCCAAGCTATGCTTTATGCTCAGTTCCTGTATCTTTTCATTTTTCCTTTACATCACATCTGTGAGATGGGTATTTCCTCCATATATAGATTACAAAACTAAGATTCAGAACAGTTAAATAACCTGTCCAAGATTAAACTATTTAAAAGTGATGGCTCTGGATATCTAAAATTCTTTTTATTACGATTGTTTTCAAAAATCCACAAAAGCAGAGAGAATAACACACAGAAGCCTGTGTCCTTAACACTCACTGTGAAAACTGTATGAAACATTGCCACTACTGTTTTCTCTTTTCCTACAAGAACACATGTACTTCGGTTTTCTTCTTGGAGAGGCTGCACTTAGCATTGACCTGCTTGATGCCAGAGATTGTTGTATCCACCATACTATCTGGCTGCTTGAATCACTCTGATAATTATAAGAATTGCCATAGATGCTGGTACAGAGCACAACTCAAAGCTTCCACACAAGGAGCAAAGGTCTATGGAAAGAGTAGAAGCTCTTCATAGAGTCTGGGAGTCAGATTCAAAGACAGCATCTGAAACACAGGTTCCTTAGCCAGTGCAGCATTACTCTACCTATGGATATGAGTAATAGATTTCTTGCTTCTGGCAGTAGTTCACCCTTCAGTTGATGAATGTCTCTAAGCACCTGCAGTATGTTAGGTACTCTACCAAGTAACTTGGCCCACAAGACCTGTGTATTAAGATACCTGCCTGCCTCTTCAGATCACCTCCCACAACTATTCTTACTCGTCCCATCTCATTCACACTGTGGGACCACTCCTCAAAAGCTCATCTGAATCTTAAGGTCATTATACATAGTGGTACTCTGTCTGGAATATTCTGTACCTCACTAATTCAAAATTCTCCCCAACATCTCAACATAAATCTTACTCAGAACATCAGTCCTTAACTATCCCTTTTTTCTCTCCCACCACTATACTTAAATAGACTAAGTTTTGTTTCATGATATGAACTCATCATCCTTAATAATTATCATAGTCTTGATACAACTTTGGGGAAAAAACCCTTTTCTCCAGTGATGGTGTAATTTGATACTACCAATATGTAAATCAGCATGGAGATTCCTCAAAATACTAAAAGTAGATGTTCCATTTGATCCAGCTATTCTCCTTCTTGGTATCTTCCCAAATGAGTGAACATCATCATCCCACAGCAATATATGTATGCCATGTTTATAACAGCACAGTATATAATAATTAAATCTTAGAAACAGCCCAAACACTCATCAACCTATGGAACGATAAAGAAAATGTGGTTTTTGTATACAATGGGGTACTACTCTGTCATAAAGAAGGATAAACTTGAGATATTTTTAGGTAAATGGATTCACTCTGAGACCATAATTTTAAATAAATAGGACATATGTGTTTAAATATCATATTTTGTCTTTTGTGTGAGATACTGAGAGGGTAAATAAGGACCAAAATAAATGACAAATATAAGTAGAAAGAAAATATTCAAATGGGCAGGGGCACAAGGAGGGAGGAAAGAGAAGGGAAGGGAGGAAAAAGGGAAAAAAGAATAGAAGGAAATGAGGCAAAACTTTTGTCAATAAAGAGGGGGAGGAAGAGTTGAAGGGAGAGGAAGGGAATGGGGAAAAAAAGAATCAAGATTTACTATGCACAGGTACAAATACCCTGTGATGAATGTGATCATTATGTATATCAAAATGTATCAATAAAATTAATTTAAAAATAATTATCACAGCCTGAAGTCTTGGCTCCAAGAGATAGTGACCGCATTGTGTTTTGTATAACAATCACCATGGCTGTCACAGTAATAGCACAGAAAAATGTGGTTGGGTATTCTCATTTTTCCCTTATCCATTAGTGAAACAGGGTTTTGGTATTGCTGGTTCACTTTGTTCTTTGCCCTGGTCACCAGAAGGGCTCTGCTATTGTAAACAAGCTCTTTGGAGTTTTGGTGATATGGAATTCTTGGAAAACTAGTGAGCTTCCTAGGAAAACAGAAAAAAATTTTACAATAAAATTTAGAAGAATGGACAGTGGGGTATGAGGAAAAGTAAAAAGTACTTATAAAATGTCTGCATCAACTTTAAATGTTCTTATGCTATATTATTTCATTTAACTTTCTCACTGATTTTATAGAATAAATATAATCTTCATAGAGTTACTGATGAAATTATAATACATCTTTTGTCTCTATTCTCATGACAAACTCATTCTGGTCATGTATTGATGTACAAGCAAAGGTGGCATCAGAAAATAGGATAAAGGGCTCTATGAAAAGAAAGAGTAGAGAAAGTCAATTCTGTTCAGATATTTGGATTCTGTATATATATTGTATAATAATTGTGTGCAGTTCCCATCTGGCCCTGTGCTGTGATTGTAATTTTGAATGTAGAATGGGATACCAGTCATATACTGAGCTCCTGTGTTCTTATATAATTTACGAAGTGATGAGGTATATTTCCACATCACTTGATAGAATGGATGATTTATTTCCAACTCGATTCTTAACAAGAAGTAATGTGGTTCTCAAGTCTAGAAACACCTGGCATTTTTTATGCAGTCCTGACATTAGTATGCCTCTCACACTGAGCCAATTTACAGTGGTAGCACTCACCTCTCACAAAACAAAACAAAACAAAACAAAACAAAACAAAACAAAACAATACACCAGTGGTGACTAAATGGATGATGGTGAATCTTAACACAGATAGCCTCTTAGACCAGAAAAAAGGGAGCATTTTCTAGCCAAGTTAAACATGCCCCTCCTATTGATGTAGAATACAAAAAATGCTAAGGTTAAGTGGGAACACAGAGTAACATCATTATAGTCATTATTGGTCTTGGCACATAAATCACATAACCAGTATTTTAATCTTTCCTTGGAACTCAGTAAATCATCATGTCTTAAGATCTCTTTTAGTGAGTAGGAAAATATCATCTTAAATTGACCAAATGTATTCTCTTAGGCATGTAGTTAATGGGATATTCTATAGTGAAGAGTTGCAAACTGGTTTCAAATCTGTTTTTAAAGTTCGTTTAAACTTTTAAAAAATTGTATTATTTGTAATTGCCCATGAAATTGTAAAATATGTATGGAGAACCATGTGATGTTTGGTACATGTGTACACTGTGAAATATTCAAATCAGGGTACTCATTTCTTTGTGGTGAAAACATTCTAAATCTGGAACTTTGTGAAATAAGTAGTACATATATTATCTATTGTCACCTTTCTGTGCAATATATTTCATATAATGTGCATAATAAATTGCCCCAGAGTTACTATTACAATAGGTAGATTGGCTATTTTCAACATATCTTCACATAATGCATCATAACTTTTTTTTATCAGCAGGATATATTTATTGAGAGAAAGAAAACTTCTGTCTGAGAGAGAGACAGAAGGGGTCCTGAGTGGGTTGCCAAAGACTCTGGCTTTTCTAGGGATTTTTATAGAGCAAAACCATGAGGTGAGGTGGGTCCAAGATGGGGAAAACCTGAGAATTTGCAAGGCAAATGGGCATGAGGTGAGACAGAACTATGGTCAACCAATAAGATTAATTGTTCAGGTAAAATTGACCAAATCAGGGACAAATAGGGAAGCGAGTCACATAGCAAGCGAGCATTCTTAAGGATCAGCAACTCTTCCTATAGGGGATTGGAATTGGTCAAGGTGATCCATACCTATTTAGAATGTCAACCCCTGATGTTTCTACTTAGGGTGTGGTTGTATTTGTTTTGCCTTGTCTTGAGATCTGGCTTACAGAGAGAGGTGTCTGTCTCCTTCAAGGTCACAAGACATCTGGTCCTCTGTGTCTGCTTTCTTGAGGGCCTAGCCCTATCTGACTGCTTATAATATTTCTAACTAACTCAGATGCCTGTAACATTCCCCCCTCTGAAGAAGCATCCCAAACTGCTGAGAGGGAGAAATGGGCAATGACTGATCTGGCTTCTTTAGGCTGAAAGGGGTTGTAGTCGCTGATCGGCAGTCAGAGATATTCTGCAGAGGGTCTATCTAAAGGCCCTCAATAGACACCAGACAGTTTCATCTTGGTTGGGGGTACAACTCTAAGTCTGGAGGAGACAAAGTCAAAGAAACAAGTATGCATGACTCAAATAATAAAATCAACAGAATAATTATGAGTATAGTTAAAAAAGATTTCCACCAAGAGGAGCTAGTAATTGCTTCCCATAAGGAGGAAAAGGATAGGGTTCGGGGAATTTTGAATCTGACATGTCATTAATTTGTCATCTAATATCTTGAACAACTATTGAGATATTATCAGTAGGATCAGGAATATACACATGGCATTCAGTTTTTACAATTGCACAAGTACCCCCTTGCGCTGCTGTTAGAATGTCTAATGCCATCCTATTTTGGAGGACAGCCTGTCTCATTAATTTTACTTTTTCATTTAGGAGAGAGAGACCAGCAGCAGTATCATTTAGGGCCTGCTGAGTATAGTTAGTTAAGGCCTCGATATGTTGCATGACATCTTCTAATCCTGGGGAAGGGATAAAGATAGAGGCCAAATGATCATACCAGTGAAACATGCTTCTGGACCATCGATGTTGTAGGTGGGATAGATTTGCAGGTTCGTCAATATTTTTGACACTCCTGTCTTGTAACCAGGCAAACCCTAATGTGCATCTTCCTATCCATCCAGGGGTAGCCAGGGCCACAAATTGGTCCCACAAGACCAATGAGTGCCACTGGAGGCTTCCCATCTAATCCCAGGGTGATTGAACCAGTCTGTTGCAAACTAGTCATTAGCCTGTAAAGTTATTGCGTGTACATTGTTCAAGGGGTGTCCATCCCAAGTATTTGGTGGAGTTAGGCCAATGAGAATAGGAGTGATTTTTTGTTCCCAACATAAAGGGGCCTTTCTACTGAGATGTCCTATAGTAGGGGTTAACCACATATATTCATCCCATATTTGCAAATAGCCATCTTTATATCTATGGTTGTTGGCCCTCAAGATAGGATCCTTATTTAATAGGGGCCTCACTAGTGCTTGTAGAGAGGCTTCAGTGGCCTTGTTAGAAAAAGTTTGATTTTTGCCCTGGATCATTAGGAGTACAGTTTATAGGT
>RJWT010032872.1:0-14002 GCA_004365215.1 Cuniculus paca | reverse complement strand
CATTAGATATAAAGATCACTTTAGGGGACACATTTTACTTGATTTTTTTATATATTTCTACTCCTATTTATATAATATTTAATTTTTCTCAGCAATTTTTGTACTTTTCAAAAGTGTGCTAATTTTGCATCTATCTTGTTAAAAGTATGTCTAAATATTTCATGATTTTTATTTTTTAATGATGTTTATGAAATTATTTTTCAGTTCTTTGATAATAGTATATGGAAATATGATTTTTTTTTACAATTGACCTCATATACATTGTAAATACACACATTTACATTATGCATATTTGACTTATTCTTGATACAGCGCAAAAGCAATATAAACAAAGTGTAGTATATCAAAGTAAATAGTATGCAGTTGACCTTGATAAATTTACTTGTCATTTCTAGTTTCTTTTCTCTAGTTTGTTTGCCATCTACTTCATGATTTTCTACATCCACAATTTTAAATGAAAAAGTTGTTTTTTTGTTCTTTTCAAATGTGTGGGTGAGTTTCTTTTTCTTGTCTTGTTGTACCAGTTATGTCTTCTACCACAGTCTTAAATTTAAGTGATGAGTTCCACAATCTTCCTGATAAAGAGGAAAGCCATATTTGTTTTCATCATTTAGAATGATAGTTGTTCCTTTTTAGTAGATACTTTTTTTTTCAGATTGAGAACATTCTCTTCTATTGCCAGTTTTCTGTAACTATCAAGAAATAGTATTGAGTTTTGTCAGTATTTTCTACTTCTATTAAGAGACCTAACCCCACCCTATTTATTCTGTTGATGGAAAGTTATATTAACAATTTTTCAAACATTATACCAACCTTCGTCCCGAGTATCCTATTTGCTTCTGATATATTTTACTTTGTGTATATTTCTTTTGCTCTGAATCAAGAATAAATCAAATGTGCATATTATAAACCTGAGAGCAATCACACATGTACACACATGCACACATATGCCAGTCTTAATAATAAAAACAATAGTGAAGTGAAATTGCTTATTAGAGTCATACATCTCTATATCTTTCTCTTCTTCAGTAGTTTGTCTTACAAGGCAAATATCGGTGGCCTCAGCTTGCCCAAAATCTAATCTGTGCCTTTTTCATTGAACAAGACTTCCATGCCCTCCCTGAGCCACAGTCCAGAAAGTGCCTTCAGGTAGATTCTAGGGCTCACATGTTCCCATTCCTTCTTTCATGGATCACGGTCCAGTTCTGCCTCTTTTCCAGTATCTGAAAATAGCTAGAAAATATGCTATGTTTTCTTATTGTCTATGGTAGAGGCCAAGGCTGACACCAATAACTACAATATTGTCAAAAGGGAAAACCACAAGCTAGTTACTTTTAACAGCATGGTCTCTCTGTAAGTGCTGATGTACAAGTGGATACTATTAAAATATAAGCAAATGATGTTACTCTTGTCTGGATTCTACAGCCTCCATAATTCAGGGCTCTTGTAACAAAGGCAATTGTAAAACCACATGCAATTGACATCTTTGCTATATTTTTGAAGCCTCACTCTAAGAGAAATGACAGTTTTGGGAGAAAAGTGCAAGTCAAGATTGGAAAGCCATCCTTTAAAAATTAGTGAAAAGAAGCATCCAATTGAGAAAGGAGACAAGAGTTAACCAATTAAACATATATATGCTAATTACAGAGAAACGGTGACAAAAGTGGGACTTTTTTGAAAGATAAAAGTGAGAACAAAAATTAACTACTTTGAAGTAAGTCACTCAGGGGAAGAAATGATGATCATTAGTCTAGGGACATTTAGGTACAGGCAGAGGGCTAGAGACTCAGACCCCCAGAGAACTTCTCTGGTTTAAGAATTCTATGATTAAAAACAAAACTCTAAAAGCTATTACATTAATAGACCTCATTTATAAACCATCAGCTAAAGTATCGCCTTATGGACATCCTGTCTCTAGTTTTCAAGAAAAAACAAAGAAAAACATCTTTCCTTTGTTTTATAGTGCATGTATGTATTTGAGTATAAATCAAAGGCTACAAATACAGACTGAATCACAGATACATTTCGTAAGATATAAAATCACATCATTATTATAAATACCACTTTACTTACTTTCATATTTCTCATTTCATTAATTCCTCTCTACTTGCCTCTTTTAAAGAAACACAAGAAGGGAACTTTTTCCAAAATTCTCCATTCCCTTAATTTTTACTTTTTCTTATTTTTAAACAGCAACTATAGCTATTGGAAAAAGGCTAAGTAATGTGTTCTCTATCTTAAAAAAAAAAAGAGCTAAGTTAAAAGTTACTTTGCATTCTTGCACTTATTTGTCCAATTATTTTTCAACTGGGTTGGGAATGAAAAATAGATTTAATATTTAATGCCAGACCTTGATCATGATGGTCATTGATTTGATCACTGTATTGAGAGAGGGGGGATACTTTTCCAATCAGTCATAGTAATTATCAATTGCTCCTGTCCCCAAAGAAGAAAGCCGTATAAAGGTGAACTGCTATCTCTTGATGAGTCACCCTACTTGGTTCAAGGTATAATATAATATATATAAGACCAAATTCTGTTCCTAAGATTAGTGTAGAAGAATTCCATCACTAGTGATAACTGTAAGAAAAATTAGAGTTTATGAATCAGAGTTAGTTCATAAGAATAGAAACCAGCTCCAGGTACTTCAGGTAGGCAGGAATTCAATGCAAGAATTTCATAAAGCTGTTGGAAAAGCTGAAGGAAAGGAGACTGGGGAAAATTACCCCATAATATCATCCTTGCAATACCTTTCAAGGAGTCAGGAGGTTGCAAAAATGTATGAGAAATGCACTTTTGGGTGATAGCAGCCTACTCCCCTGAGGCAGGGGAAACCGAGACCCAGAGGAGTCCAGCCATCTGTCCCGAGTCACCCACTGGCCAAGCATAGAGCTCAGGACTTACTCCCAGTGCAGCGATTTCTCTACAACATAGCCTTAGTTCTTCACATTAAACTTAGTCTTTTATTGCTGTAAAATACACATCCATGCCTTGTCATTATTTTCCTGTGTAATTTCCTCCACTTTTAAGTCTGCTTTTTACAAAAAAAAAAACGAAAGAAAGAAAGAAAAGAAAAAGAAGAGAAAAAAGAAAAAGAAAAAGAAGATAGGCCTGCCTATGTTAGTTAAACTTTTATAGCCCTGGGAACTCTTACTTCTCAATTTCTACTCTACACCAAATCCAGTGTATTAATATGCATCTACTTTGGGGGTAAAAAAAAAAATGTAAATTTGCTTTGAAAATAATTTGGCTACAGATAACTAGCTTAATTTGAAGTTGGCTATGATTTCCTGGCAATCACTTTACGTAGTTGGAAATTCTTGCAAAGTGAGAAAAATGTAAGCTCCAAATTGTTTTAAGTGTAATGAAATATTTAGGAGTAGCACACATGACAACTAATGAAGTTGGCCCAATGTTACATTTTGTGGATGTTTAAACATTTATTGAATTCAATTTTGCAGTTTTCTTCTAGAAACCAATACTATTTATTTTCAGGTCTCCAACATTAACTTCTGGCCTTTCTAGTTTTGGTTAGCAAAAATGGGCCAGGGGCCTGTATATTTCAGTTACAGCCCCTGCTGCTTCTCCCCGGGCATTAGCAAGGTGAGGTTTTGGAATACTTACGTGCCTCCATGAGCCCTGCTCCCACCGGATGGAATGACATCCGTCACCCCCAGCCCTCCCATGCCTGAGACACACACTCCAAGGCTGACTTTCTCTTCGGTCTTTCTGAAATCAGCTCACCACTCACCTTCCTGTGGAGCTGAGCCCTCTCCCTGTTACGATGGAAACTGTGAATTTTGATTGAGGATATTTATTTGCATGTTTGCTTCCCTTCTCAAGATAGAGATAATCTGATGCTCTTATAAGTTTATTTAAGCACAGGTCCCCAAGCATGTGGACCATACTCCTAAAACACTGTGTATTATTACAAATTCATTAAGTAGCATTCAAGCGACATCTGTATGCAAGATATTATAGGGAGTGTCAAAGAAGAGTTTAATACTACCCTTACCTTCAAGATACCTCCAATTTTTGTTTGCAAGTTTTAGCACAGAAGATAATGATAAATTTCAATCCTTAGTCACTAGACACAACGTTATATTCAGACTTGTAAGTGTAAACATTTCTAGTTTATTTTCATAAAGTTACTTTCTTTAAAATTCAATATTCAAGAAGTGTATAAAGGAAGGAATGTGATACAATAATAAAATGTTTCCTTGTAGTACATTGTAGAATATTAAAGCATGTTCAGGTACATAAATTTTTATGATCCATAGGGAAATGTGACAGGATCAAAGCTGGCGATATCATCCCCATTTCACAGATGAGGAAATGGAATCTTCTGGAGTCTCAGGAGAGGCAGGAGCAGACATCTAAGCCTAGCATGACACTCAGTACATATTTCACCTCAGATCCCAGAACGTTAACATGAAGTCAGACTGGTGACAAATTAGCATTGTGGCTAATTCAGCCATGAATGCAAATGAGAGTTATAAGATAAATGACATTTAGTGACATTAATTAACTGATTAAATTAAACCTGATATTTTAATCAGACTTTGTTTGTGCAAAGTGCTACATAAAATGAAATGTAGTTTAACCTAGTTACTTTTAAAAATTCCAGTTACCATAACAACTTCTTGTGATTTCAATTAAAGGTGGTCTTTTCTTTATATTATTTTTAGAACTTTAGTTGCCATGACAACCAGATGCCATGTATTTGATCAGTTAAATCGTTCCCAAAGAGTTGAAATATGGTGTTCTCTTAGAAATAATCAAAATACGATAAGTGGGGTTTCAGGAATTAACGCCCAAACGGCGATGCAGGCTCAATTTTTCAGGAAGCTTACATGTGAAACAAAAGACCAATGAATCTTCCTTTGTGTGCTGGGCTTATGATGTTTCTCAGTTACAGAAATCAAAAAGAGATTATTTATCAATTCGAGGAAAGTGGAGATGTCAGGTCCTGGGGTAATATGAATTGTCAGAGCTACAAAGAGAAATGACGTAGATGATCAATTCATCTTCACTGGGTTTGGGGCTTTGCTAGAAACAATACTGCTAGAGCTTTGCCCACACTGGGGGTGGGGAGAAGCCTTCGATTTTGCACAACCCATGGCATCTGGAAGCAGCCCAGCCTTTCTGTGTTCAGTTTCCTTCCCCACCCTCCTCTCCTTGGAGAATTTTTATAGGAGTCTGTTTCTGTCTTGACAAACTGGTTTTCTCCTATCAAATGAGAAGAGCCACCAAGCGCTAACAGACTCTGCAATTAAAAATTGGGAGCAAAAGAGTTCAAACATAGGAGAAGACAGCCAGGGAAGATGAAGGCGAGGGTAGGCGGAAGGGCGAAAGTGCAAGGCAGGAGGGCAAGGGAGAAGAGGGACCGGACGGGAGACACATTCTCACGTGTAGCCATCTGGCCCCGCTGAGAAGTAGGCGGGCACAATGAGTTAAGAATGCTCCGGGCTATCCATGTCCGATCAAGTGGAAGTATTCCTGACATATTGGGCCCAAATGTGTAGCGCAATAATGTCAGGAAGATTCCCCCGCTCTCGGAATCCAGGTCCTCACCTGTTGAGGTAAATTCGCCCTTTGGGGCAGGTGTCTTGCTTTATTTGATGGGCCGCCCTCCACACTGGAGGGGGCAAGGAGAGAGACACATCTGGCTGCCCTGAGGGGAGGGCCAAGTTGCCCATTAAGTGACAAATAAAGGCGGCCTCTCCCCGTCACTCTCTGCGCATGAAATGCAGAGGAGGGAGTCGGGCCTTGGCCTACACCAGCCAGTCACAGGAGCAGTAGACTGACTGTAGGAGGGTCACCGTGGATTCCAGGTTTAATTATGGTCCTCTTGCTTAATGAGGTTTCCTGAGGAGGGGGAGGGGGGGATCGGTGTGTGCTTATGTGGCTGGGGGTTATTTAATTAAAAAACAATAAAGCTGCCAGCTGCCGCTGGTTAACAATCTGGAGCCCGCCCCTCCCCCTCGCGGAAGGCGCACAAGGCTGAGATGAGGCCTCTCTGCCTCACCCTGCGCTGCGCCCCTTAGCGCCCCAGATCAAGCCGGCTCCTTTCTTTCCTGAGCTGCTTTGGCTGCTGAACCGTTTTGATCAGGTAGAGGTAAAGATTCCCTGATGGTTAGATTATGAAAGGAAAACAAAGATCAGATCTCTCTTTCCTAGGTACTTATTTTGAGACCAAAAAAAAAAGAAAAAAGATCAACCACAAAACAAACTGTATTTTCCCGCTCCTCTCTGCGTATCCCGACTGTACAGAAAGGAGCGAAGGTTTTTGACCCTCCATTCTTCAGAGGAGGGAGGATGATTCCCACTGGCATCCAGTCTTCACTTTTACCTACTTTTAATAATCATCTAGGGAGATTATTTTTAAAAAAAAGTAATATGTAACTCCTCAGGTTCCTCCCTGGAGATTTTGAATAAATTAGTCTTCCTCGATTTTTATGATCAGAAAATTTCAAGCAATTCGCTTCTGTTCACGGGAAGGACCAGATCAGGGAAAGGAGAGAGGGGCTGACCCAGAAAGGCTCTTGCGCCGTGGCGATTTGGCCTCTGATGCATTTCACGGTTGCCCACCGAGGACGTCCCTGTCGCCTAACACCTCGAACTCAGCTAGCGAGAAAGCGGTGTGATAAAGCTATGGTGTGTGTGTCCAGGGAGAAAACGCTCCATGGGGTTAGCTGTGCTGTGCTGTGGCATTGCTGCTCCTGCCGGAAGCCAAGGCTCCTGTGGCAACTTCCTGATGCAGCATCAGGGGCCTTGAACCAGGACTCCCTTCCTTCCTTATCAGTCAAGTTCATACGCAGGCTTTAAGGTTTCCCTCTGTGGTGGGTGACAACCATCCCCTCTTGCCTGGCACCATCTAGGCTAGGCTTTGAAAATCTCGCTGAGACAAAGCAGGGCACTGGTCACCCCACTTCAGGGCACAGGCTCATGGGATTATTCAGGCCCCCACCCCAGTTTAGGTCACCATAAATTAGATACGGGAGAGAGGAGTTGTTCATCTTGGGATACTCAAGCCTCAGGTGTGAATTCTCTGCACTCCACTTAGCACCCTATTCACAATTGCCTCTTCTCTAGTCCCTGTGAACTGTCAGAGTAACTGTCCAGCCGCCAATCACTGTTTTTCCTGGGAAAGTCTCCTGGACTGAGAGTTCTATATTCTCCAAATCGAGATTCTCTCAGGCCTTGTGTGTGCCCTTTTAAGTCCACCAAGTGGGCTGACCTGGGATTAAATCATCTCCATAGCTACATTTTATTTGCATTTCTAATGTACAATTTGCATGGCAATCGCTTATGCCTTAGTCAGATTGGCTCCGAATTAATCCATGTTTATTTGAGAGAGAGAGGAACTATTAAAGCAGAATACTGTAGGCTCCTGCTCAGAGAAACTGCCTCCAAACCCTGGCCTTGCCATTTGCAGGCTCAGCAACCTTGGATCAATTAGTTTTGTTCTGTGAAGAATGGAGATGGTGTTATGGGTTGAATTGTGTCCTCCTGAAATTATACTGTATATTCAAGTCGTGACTTCTAGTCCTCAGGATAGGGCCTCACTTGGAAATCAGGTAATTGAAGATGTAACTACTTTAGTTAGTGTGAGTTCATACTCATCTAACTCCAGTTCATCATCCTGGAGTAGGGGGAATCATTTATCCACAATGACTGGTGTCTCTATGGAAAAGAGAAATCTGCAGACAGACACAGGCACAAGGAGAAAGCCCTGAGAAGCCTGGGTTACGGGACCACAGTCAGAAGCCTAGCAGAAGGCAGTGCTAGAAGGCAGCGGGAGAGAAACCTGAAGTGACCAGATCTCTCCCTAGAAAGCGAAGGGAGTGTGGCCCTGCCAAACCCTGGTCTTGAATTCGAAGCCTCAAGACTGAGATTTCTGTTCAGAAATACGGTTCTGTGGTTTAAGACAGTCTGTTCATGGTACTCTGTTAGGCGGTGCTAGCCAACTAATCCAGTGATGATATCGATGGCTGAGGGTTAACCTAGGATTAAACGCCTAAGGCTTTATTTTTAATATCAAAGTACATGGTACATAGAAATCTTTGCTGGAGAAATAGTGGTAGGGGGAGGCATAAGTGGGTAAATTGTACACTTGGAGTTACGGACTGAAGGCTGAAACTCCATCTCCTACCCTGACTTACATGATAACTGCAAAGCACTTCATCCTTGTTTCCCATCTGAAAAATGAGCACAATGGTATAAACTTTGTAAACTGAGGAAGAGAAGATGTGAAAGTGCATCAGCCAGCTGTGCAACAGAAGCCAGGTTGCTAGAGAAAGCACAAAAATCACACCCCTTATTTTCTCAGCACCCCAATCTTTGCCCTTTTGGTGCCAGTCTGAAGCCATGAGCTAAGAGCTGAGGGACAGATGGAGCCTGAGACCCTGCCAAGCCTTGCTTTTGGGGGCAGTTGGAGCCATTGGAAGTACCTACCTTACCCTCAACTGGCACCTACCTTACCATCAACCCACTTCTATTCTGCATTGCTTCCTGGATGATGATAGAATCCATGCCAGGGAATTTTCTGGAAGTGCCAGCAACCTAATAGAAAATGGAGACTTTGAAGGGACCTGTTACCTCTCTTGCCTTAATTTTTTCTCCAGTTTCCATCTCATCAGTCAAGTAACATCTGCCTCAAACATAGCCATTAAATCACCAGGGAGAATTTTGCTGAGAATTTAGCTGGAAATTCAATGCTGGATAAAAGTGCTCTCCTAAAAGGATCCACACTGTACCTGTAAGCCATGTATCAAGAGGTCTATGATCTATCTACTGATGCTGTGTATAATTTCTAGGCATAAATAGGTTTTGTGTATTCATAAGTGTGGTTGAATGGAAAGGAATGATTGAGCCCCATGCCTTAGCAAAATAAGTCAAGAAATGGGCTGGGGATATAGCTCAGTGACTCAGAGCTTTCCTGGCAAGTGTGAGGTCCTCAATTGGATTCCCAGTACCAAAATAAATAGATAAATAAGTCGAGAAATGACCGATATCAACCTGGACACAAATCACTATGAAGTGTGGGAGAGAGGTCAAAGAAATATAAGATACAGGCCATATTCCCTACAGATTTGCAATCAAGTTGTGAATTAAAAGGTATGTTACTACTTGTATGTTTGTTTGTCTTTTTATCCATCCATCCATCTTAATCTTCTAACAACAGCTGTTTGTGACAGGTGCCATATGTCCTGGGTACATGCGATATTCTCAAATGTAGACGCATGTCCCAAGTTTCTACCACTAAATAAGCAGTTGCTTCTCTCTGGTCTAGGGGTTTAAAATGGAGAAAAATCAGAACAAGACTTGTTTGCAGCTGGTAATCACTTAGTGCCAAGGTTTTTCAGTCTTGGCACTGCTGGCGTTTTGGATCCTATGATTCTCTGTGGTGATGGGGTGCCTTATACACTGTAACATGTTTAATAGCATCCTTGTCTTCTACTTGCTAGATACCAGTGGTTTCTTCCTACTTGTGCAATGAAATAATGTCTCAAGACATAGCTAAATGTCCTCTGGAAAGCAAAATCACCCCAGTTGGGAATCGTTACACCAAATGAATCATAGGGGTACAGGTGGCACCAAACAGCTCCTCAGATCTACTCTCTTAGGTACGGATCGTTCCCTCCCAAGTGCTGATCTAGCTGTCCCATGCTGGCTTCAGAGCCCACACCAGACACGGAGGTGGTAGCTTGTATGGGTGACATCATCAACTGCCACGACTGTGTCACTTTCAGTGATTTTGCTTCTTGGACTGAATCCTTAAAGATATTATTAGTGAGGATTTCAGGTTGCAGTGACATTTTCAAAAAGAACGAGACTATTTTTTGTTCGTTTGTTTTTGTTTTTTGAGACAACGTCTCACTATGTAACTCACTCTGTAGCCCAGGTTGGCCTCAAACTCAGGGCAATCCTCCTGCCTCTGCCTTCAAAGTGCTGGGATTATAGGCATCTGCCACCATGGCCTGCAGACACTAGAAGATTTCTCAACATTTATTTAATGCCAGATAATTACTCTATGCCAAGGGTCATTACCTCTCTCTTGCTAGGGAGTGGTTCAGAGTTGGGCAAAACTAAGTCAGTTTAAACCAATGAAATTCAAGAAGAGGGCCACTTAAGGATTCTTCAATTGGGCTACTTCTATTCGATTGAAATAACCACAAAAGTTTGCCTTATCTGTTGCTGCTGGCATCCATCATGTGACCATCATGTGGAAAACCTGCTTTAGGATAAAGATGAAGTTGAAGAGTACCTAGGCCTGAAAATATCTTTGAGCTGTCCAGTCAATAAACCCTGGAGCGCTGCCTGCTGCTGAGCTCCCTTTAGCATTTGATAATAAATTTCTCTATGGTTTAGGCCAGTCTGCCTGGAGTTGCTGTTATATTCTTAAAGTAGCTTTGTTTTAAACTTTTGATACAAATTATTCTCATTTATGAAAGATAATTTGCTCACCCTGAGACGAATCTGTTTCTTCTACAATCATATTACAGTGTTTAAGTCATCTCAGAACTGGGAATCTGGATGGTCCTAGTTTGCTGTGTCTACCGATTTTGCCTGAGTCCTTGGTAGGAAGAGGAGTGAATCCTTGGTGGAAATTCTCTTCATCATTGAACTTCTCAGAACACTTCTGAATTAAGAGCAAAGGACAAACAAAACTCAGCAAAGTGGTCTCAGGAAATCCAGGCATATGTGGTCTCGTTTCCTCAATTCAAGGATACCTGGAAGGGTTGGCCCTTCTGCAGCTATGATCAACACCAAATGTGGCCACCCACACCAGCAGGAAACAAACGTCCAGTGAGAGGGCAGCCAGGCAAAGCACTTCCTGGACTCTGGCTGGAATCCTCTTATCCGGAGCTAAGTTCTTATGTATCATTAAACCCTTGGATTCCGAACACGGATACCTACTCTTTGGATACTGAGTCCACAGAGACAGTGGGACGAAGCAGCAGAGTCGTGGAATCCTGCTGCTAACAGAAGGTGCCCAGATGTGTGGTGAGGCGAGTCCCGGCTGGATGCCATTGCCTCTGCACCAGGACACAACTGTTCGATGCAAAGCCCATCCCTGAACAATGCCCTGGCCAAGAATATGGGATCCAGACAAGCTATGGTCTAAAGCCTGTGCTTTTACCACAAAGTGAACACGTGGTGCATCTTCTTAGAGCCTCATTGCTCACCGGTCAAATGAGAATATCAGAACTTATCCTCATGCCTGGCCCATGGTAGAAACTCGTAAGTACCACTTTCTCTGTCTTCTCCTTTCCCACCCCACCCCTGATTCAGCTGACCTCCCTGGCCCAGTGTCTCCTCCTCCTGGGTATTTGCCAGATCCTGCAGCTCAGCTGGGTGGCCAGCCCTGCCCGTAGCTGCCCACACTCTGACAGCTGGATGTGCTCCTATGAGGAAGAGCCTACTGTCCATGCTCAAAGAAGCCAGGAAATTTCCAGACTTGTGAGTAAAGGAGATACACAGCCCACAGGGCCAGAATGTCTCCCTTCTCGAGGGAGAAATGAAGTTGTCAGGAGAACCTGCTTCAGTGTGCCAGTGGTGCCTTTGCCGCACATTCATCATTCCTGACTTGGCCACCTAAGCCTAATGCTTCAAACCCGGCCACACCAACGATCTTCAAGTTCACTCACGGACTAACGGCTCCAGAGAAGCACAATATGCACATGGCCGTGATCCAGCAACCTGAGCTTAATCCTGCTCTAGTGTTGATTAACTGTGTGACTTCAGATAAGCCATTTCAGCTCAGTTTCCTCCGGCACCTAATTGGGGGATTATCTCACACTGTCTCAGATCCTGTATCATTTGGGGGCAGAGGTGGGATGAGTGCATTTTGAAAAGTGCCCTCCTCTAGTCTGTTTCCAGGATTCTGTGTCTTTTAGACCAGATAATCCCATGAAAGTCTTAGTTTCCTCAAGAGTCAAACAAAGTATGCTAACCTCCAGCACTGAGGTATAGCTCATATTTGGTTAATTGAATATCATTATGTGCTTTGAAACTGTCCCTGCATTTCAAATAGCCTGTTTCTTATTAGGAAAAATGTATATAATCATTCAAAAATGTGCTACAAGAAAGCAGCTGCCTTAGGAATATTTCTGCTGAGAAGCCAATGGTTTGGGAATTGTGATGTATCCTGCCACTTGTGACAAGAGGCTAAGAGGGATGGAGGGAGGGAGGAAAGGAGAGAGAGGACACAGATATATTGACAGATGAGAAGAATAAATGTTGTTGTTGCATGCATCATGCAGAGGTGTCGCACCCCCCAAATGATGCCATAACTGTTGGAGTAATGGCTGTAACTGTTGCCTTTGTAAAGTGATCCCCAATACCCGCTCTAATAAACCAAGCAACAAGGTCCAAGTCACTTCATACCATGAGGGCAGCCTAATCCCATGCTGCGTGAACTCGCTGTGTGGCGTAGCCATATCACGACAACAGATCCAGCCAGGCATAATCACATCCTTATGAGAAAAAAAAGATCCTCTGTGCAACACACCGCAGTCCCTTCTACACAAAGGAAGCATATGAATCTGCCGGTGAACAGGAAAACTCCTTGGTGAACTGCCAAGGAGGAGCACAGGGTAAATATTCCATATGTCACCCGCATTTCCATGGGGCAGTGACCACTGGAGAGGGAGTGACCTCAGTGAACCAGGAAGATGTGGCCGGGCTGTATTCCTGCATTCATTTCAACATTTGATTGTACAAGTATTTCCTCTGCACCCACCGAGAGCCAGGCTCGGAGCATGTACTAGACACGCATAGCTCAGCGAGAGAGGTAAACATTGAACAGAGAAGAAAACAAACAATTAATTCCCTGAAATTGTAATAACTTCTTTAAGAAAGAACTGGGTACTCTGCGTGTGGATTACAGACGATGCTCTCTTTGAGAAGAGGCTGAAACCTGCAAGCTTGCAATCACTACCGGCCTGCTTTGAATAACAAGAGACTTGGGCTTTAGTACCCTGGGAATGAGACGTTCCATTGAGAATTTTTAAAAATCGTCTTTTAACATTTAACTTGGTAACACGTTCCTGTCATTGAATATTCAAAATTTGGCAGGGAACATGTCAGAACTCTCTTCTCAATTTGGCAAGTGATAAGCACTAAAAGGAATTGTAGATATGGGGAATATCCTTTCTAAAAAAAAAACAAAAAACAAAAAGCCACTTTTTAAAAACAGAGAATACACATCTCTGTAGCTGAATAGGTTTGTGTAGCAGCCAAAATCACAGCTATAATCAGACTGCCTGGGTTCTGAGTCTACCTTCACCACTGTAGATCTAGAAGGCGACTTACTTAAGCCTCTGAGCCACACTGCCTCATTTTTAAGATGGGAATAAACCTATTATTTCCTCTGCAGGGTCATTGTGAACATGAACTAATTCAACACACTTGAACCATTGCAAATAGCAGTCATACTAAACGCTGTGTTAAGGTTCCTAATATTACTATTAGTTGAACCTAAATCTAGGACTGTCCACTGCAGCTAAAAATTATGTCTTTCCTATTTTTTTTAATCTGGAAGTCATTCAGATTTGGATTGTTCCTTGATCTCGATCCTAAATCTCTGCTTCTTCCAGATGTGAAAATTTCTTGGCCCTTGTGCAATCCTTAATTGTTTTCACTTGATCGGTTATAAAACACAGCCAAACATACAATCCATCCATGAATGATCATTTTCTTATTTCTCAGGTTTTGACAAGAATGGTTTTGCTAAATTCATCTTCTTCCCCTGGGTCAGAAGCCACAGGGCAAAGGAAAAGGCGCCCAAGATAGTTCCCTGAGTGCCATTTCATTGTTGAAGAGTTAAAATTAAGCCAAAGACCACTGCACCAAATTTCCTGGACTCCACCCCACTCCTAGCCACGTGGTCCTCACCTTGCTCAGTGGTCACATGGGCCTCAACCCCTTTCCCGATCACTTTCAAAGAATAAGAACAATTAAATCTTTGGAAAGGTCAAATATCAACGTACGTAAG
>RJWT010032871.1:0-14015 GCA_004365215.1 Cuniculus paca | reverse complement strand
TCCTATCAGGAACAGGATCAGAAAGGCCGCTTTGGCTCAATCCTGTGCTTCGTGCTCCTTTTAGGTCTATTTCAGTTTATTTTTGGGATGAAGTTTTGCCAGTCTTGGGAGACAGTTCCATCAAACACAGCAAAGTCACGTAATTTGTTGTATAAGTAGATGTTTTCAAAGCCCCTTTCAAGTGATAAAATGCTGTGAATCTATGCAAATACTTTCACTAATCTCTGACTCTTCTCTAAGCGGAGCATGGTCCTGTTCCATGTGTGGTAGGTAAGTAGAGAATGATTTCCAGACAGGATTCTGTTACTAGAAACCTGTATCTTAACGTGCTCACAGTTGGCGCTGGCTGACCTAACCAGCATAGTCACAAGAGTTCGCAATCTTTCTCTGTTCACAGTGTCTCATTGGTTCCTGTGGTTTACTTAGTGTCTCAATGGTTTTTCGTGGCACCCTTGTTCAAAAACAAAACAAAACACCTAACTTAGTTCCTGTCTCAAAAAATAAAGGATTAAGGAGACTAAAAAGCGGTTAAGGAGGATGTAGCTCAGTTTTAAGGCCCTATGTTCAATTCCCAGGACCACATACACATTAGAAAAGAAAAATGCTCAGCAGTTCCACTGACAGAGTAGTTCAGGTCAAAGAAATTAATGAATATTTGTGTTCTAACAATTTAGAAAAAAATCATACACTTACAAGGAAAGATGACAACTAGTATTGTTGTTTCATTCTTAACCACAATTACTTACTAATGGATGTGTGTACATATCTGTTGGACATTATACAATTTCTTGGAATTAGATTGGATGCCCTTATTCTTTGTTTCATACTGACTGTTTTTTCGTAGAGATACTATATTATTGAAAGATATTTAAGCCAGGTGTGGTGGTATATACCTATCTATAACCTCAGTACTCTGGGAGACTGAGCAGGAGGATTGCAAATTCAAGTCAAGCCTGGGTACTTTAGCAACTTAGCAAGACTCTGTCTCAAAAATATAAAAAGGGCTGGGAATATAGCTCATTGAGAAGGTTCTGAGTTCAATCCCCAGTTTTGTGAAAAATAAATAAATAAGTAAAGCTATTTAGTGTGACCTAATGGGTGAACTGTCCACTATTTCAGAATGGTAGTTCTTGTGATGTTATCCTTTCACCAGATTGATTAGATGAAAATATTGATTGAAAGAACCATAGAGTGTGTGTGAGTGTTTGTGTGTGTAATTCAATGTATGGGTGAACATATGCAAATGATAGATCATTTTTAGTCCTGTTGGTAGCTCAGAAAGTACCAGTAACACCCACCTCCCAACATCGTTAGGGGTTTAAAGGAGTACAGTTACTTCTTAATTCCACTTACTAAAATGTTAATCCCCAACTCATTATCAGATAACCTTCTTGTATAGGTTTGCATGTATGTACCAGGGAAATTATGGACACCGTGTGAGGGTCATGAGGCAAGGGCGAAGGATACCAATCACACAGCAGGCTTAGCTGCTCCCCTGATTAGATGGACGGCATGTTATGATTGTGACATGCATTATTGCCAGCGTCTTCCCTACATTATTAAATGAAAATGTCTTGTACCAGGGACAAACCTGGTGGGAAAATATGGAGAAAGAAAGTACACCAGGAGTGAGACTCACTCAACAGTCAGAAGGGATTAAGTGCATTGACTAAAGTGCAGACCAGAGGACATAAACTTGGCCACGCCCTGGTGCCCATTTATTACAAGCACCTGTGGATGCATATACATTCCTAATATCAAGTAGTAAAGAGTTAGAGGATTGGTGTGTATATATTTTGTATCATACAAAATCCATGATGGACTGTTTTGTAGGTATTCAAAAGTGATTTGGTTCATCATGTTAAAAGAAATAAGCCAGACTCAGAAAGACTAGTATTTTACGTTTTCCCTAATACGTGTAACCCAAAACAAAACAAAGATGACCTGAAGGTAGGA
Organism: Cuniculus paca; assembly: GCA_004365215.1. NCBI lineage: Eukaryota > Metazoa > Chordata > Mammalia > Rodentia > Cuniculidae > Cuniculus > Cuniculus paca. The sequence goes on along the minus strand of RJWT010032871.1, from coordinate 12,059 downwards.
AGGCTATTATTAGACAAGAGGACAAGAATAAGGGGGAGGGGGAGGGAGGGTGATAAGGGGATAGATGTGATCAAAATATGTCATATGCATGTGTAAAAATAAAATACAAATCATAAAAAAGAATGATTTAGTGATATTTGAGGAACTTGGGTTAGATAGTTGGATGGTGTGGGAGTGCTTTATTTTTCTGCATTTAAAAATAGTGGAACTGCCAAATGTGATGATGCCAGCATTCTAGCAGACTAAGGCAGGCGGGTCACAGATTCGAGCCCTGGCTGGGCAACTTTGTCTCAAAATAAAAAAGGGTGGGGGTGTAGCTCAGGGTTTCAATCTTCAGACCCACATAGGAAAAAAAGAAAAAAGAAAAAAAAACCCTTAGGGTACTACTAAACAAAATGGGCTATGTTAATATGTATTTAGTTACGGATTAGATTTCATTCACAAAAGATGGTTGTTTAATGAACAGTTTAATGTTGCATGAATGTAAATTTTTGCAGGTATTAATCAATATACAAATTGGCTTTCTCCTTGTCCCTAGTCCTAGTTGTGCAAGGCTCAGTTGAATGAAATTGAAAATTGCGCGTGTTTTCTTTCAGCAACCTACCTCCCCTACGACGCCCACCAAGCCGATGGTGCCCCTGGACTGGGCATCCGGGGTGATGCCAAAGCCAGATCCCACAGTCATCAACAAGCACATAAGGAAATTAGTTGAGGTATGTAATTGAAGGGAGACTACATGGCAATGGAAGGCTCCTTTCTCTTTCCAGAATATTCTATGATTACCCAGAGTTAGATTTCATCGACCACATGAAGTCCATGAAATCAGCTCTCTGGCACTGGGAAAATTTAGCCTTTGGAGGAGAATCTATCAAAAAGCCCCTCTCCCTGTCTTGGCAGTGTGTTCTTATTTGCTCACATACTCTAAGCTACTTCTATTTCCTTTCTTTTTTGCTACCAACTTGATGTACTTTTGGGAAATTGGAATCACTCATGAAAACCCACATGAAACAATGATATGCCACAAAAATTAGTTACTTGAGGGCAGGAATATATCCTGTGAGTTGAATTGTTTTACTTACTGTGTGTTTCCAGGGTTCTGTAACACGGAAGTACAATGTTATTGAAGTCAGAAAAAATCGCCTAATGTGCGACGAGGTTTGGTTAGAGTTTTTCACATAGGAAGAAGAGTTGAAGCACTAATGGGGGGAGGATGAATACATCTCAGGTGCTAGAAACTGTGATCCTGGATTTAACCTCAGTGGATCAGTATGTCCTCTGGTACAACAGGATTGAGTCTGTGTGCTTTTTGCTGGGAAAAAATGTTTAAAGAAAAAGAAAGAATGTTCTACATCTTGGATAACCCAGGAAACTGTGAGGCACTGTAAAAAAATCTTCTATGGAGTATATGAGGCAGGAAGAAAATGAGTGGTGGCAAGGGAGTTTTTGCTGAGGAGAGGGACTAAGAAGGTCCTAAAGTCCAGTGGAGGCCTTGAGATGATGTGGTGTTAAGTGAACCAATTTGCTGTCAGGGAAGGCAAGGCCAGGACATGCCTGACTGTTCCCTGGAAAGGCTGGTTATTCACTTCACCTACTTGATGCAAGTGTACCTAGTGCCTCATATCCTAGGAAATTGGCAATTAGTTTAACATTTTCCAACCTGAGAGTTTTTGTTTTTTTTTTTAAAGATGTTTCATTTGCATTTCTATACTTATTAAGAGAGTTGGGTACCTTTCCATGGATGGATTGACCATTTGCCTTTTTACTTTAGTGATTGCTTGTTTTACTTTTGTGTCTTTGCCCTGTCATGTTGCAAATAATTTGGTATTATTTTTCTTTAAATGTGTTAATTGAGTTTTCTTGTTTCATATATTTTGTATTTTATTATAATAAAATATCTTTGTCTTCTGACTTTAATACTATGCTAAGACAAACCTTTCCAACTCAAAGATTTTGAAACATAAGAAAGATTTTCATTTTACTTCTGTTATTTTTATGGCTTTATTCTTTTTTACATGAAAATATTTAATGCATATAGAATTTAGCTTGGGGACAGTTTATTTATAAGATTACTAGCCATTTAATTTAACAGCAATTACTAGATAATCCATAATTTGTCTGTGACTTTTAAAATATACTTTTTGATATTATATGGATATATTTCAAGACTCCACTCTCTGTCGTAAGTTGTACTATGTTGTTTTAATAATTATAGCTTTGTAGAACGGTTTGTTTCTCAAAGGGCATGTTCTTCCTCATTATGTTTCATTTTAAATAATTTTAGCCTATTAACAAATTTATTTCTATTTGAACATTAGATATAGCATGTTCAGTTAAAACAAATTACTTATCTCAAAATAGGTAAATAGATGAATAGATGGAGAGATAGATAAAAATTTAAAAATTCTCACAGGGATTTTCATTGGAATTGAATTGAACATATGCTTCCATATTTGAGATAACTTAACATTTAAGCTTGACTTTCTTTTGTCATGGTCTTAATTTCCCAAGCCTGACTCCTACTAAACCCTGAGGTCTCGGTTTGGACTTTGTTTTGTCTGAGAATCTTTCTTAATCTACATTCCCTACTTCACAGTGCTGTATTTTTATCCTCTGCACATCACTTATCCTTGTGTACTACACTTCTGGATTTAGTTATAGATTCTAAGCTCCTTGATAGAAAGGATAATACACTATCATTGCTTTCATAATAACAAAGTTCAGAGCCTGGCTCATAAATCATCATTCAATAAATACTTGTCTTACTTTTGCAGTCTGTGTTTAGAAACTATGATCATGACCATGATGGGTACATCTCCCAAGAGGACTTTGAAAGTATAGCTGCCAATTTTCCCTTCCTGGATTCCTTCTGTGTACTAGACAAAGATCAGTAAGTTTTAATTTTGTTATATTTTTATAACACTGTTTTAAAGAAAAAAATTATCAGAGCGAAAAATTACCTGTGATTTACATCTTGATGGCTTCAGTCTTAGTGCTTTGATGAGACAAGTCTAAGTTTTCACTGATTTTTTTTCTTGGTGTCTATGAATGAGACTGCTTGGATGGAATCACAGGGGAGACCACAATTATTAGTGTTAGAAACAAGAATCCACTTACAAATTAGCGCAGCTCTCCATTTTTTCCCATTATTTCTACTGCTTAGCTATCAACTATGTCATCAGAAAGGAGTGGAGGGGAAATAGAATGAGATCTAGTTTGGGAAAGTCCTATGCATTAGTGGACCTTAAAACTCATTGAAGAAGATTTTTTATTTTATTTTATTTTATTTATTTTTTATGTTAGATGACTTATGATCTTCATAAAAGCAGATGATAGCTATCAATAGCCAAGAAGCATCTATGCTTTATTTCAGTTCATCAAAGTTTGCCTTAATATGCAAGTGAGAACTTTTTCTTGACTTTCAAATGAGTCCTAAAAATTTTAATAGCTTTAAAGGCTAAAGCTCAACTCACTTAAAAAAATGATCATTTAAAAATAATTGCTAAGAAAGCTTGACATTAATAATTGGATTAAATTTTAATTGTGTGAGATTAGTTCCTAAATGAAAAAATTGTCTGTAATGAAATGGCAAGTTTTATGTTAATGAAATATTCAAATTAAGTCACATTAGAGACCTGTAATATTTTATTGGCATGACAGTTTCTTTAAAAAAATGAAATCTGTAAGTCATTGAGCATACCAAGTAAAGCTTTGACACATGAACCCAACTATTTAAAATCTTAAATTTGTATTCATTATGTACCCCAAACAAAGAATACTTTAAAGTTAGATTACATGAGTAGAAACAGATTCCCTTTGCAAAGTAAAATTTAAGTTACCTGCTAACTGCCCACTTCTTTCCTTAGTTTGTTACTGTAGGTGATATGTAAGTAGGACATGGATTTAAAATCACTTTCTCATTTTCATTTATTTTCTCTGCTGGTTCTATGGACAATATATTCTGTAAGGTACTGTTTTCCAAACTGTGTTACACAGAAAGGCATTAACTAGTCAAATGTGGAAAATACAATCAAATCTAATAGGTGGGGTTGTTTTTATTACATGAATCTCTCCAGCTTTTAATAGGCCAGAATGTGTTATGTTCTCTCAGAGGATGATGGGCTAACTCGTTGTTTTACAAATTTATTTGTATTTTATTTTTATTTATCAAAGAAGTCTCTCCTCATCCCCTATTTACATCTCAAAGATCTGCTTTTTCTCAAAATGCAAGTAACTGTTGCCCTAAGGCAGTGATGGTGAACCTTTTCCAGATGGAGCGCCCAAATTGCAGCCTAAAACTTTATTTATTGCAGAGTGCCAACAGTGCAATGAAGCCTGAATACTGAGGTTTTACTTTAGAAAAAACAACTGTTATCTGATGCTTGGCTGCTGGGGCCACTTGGCTGGGGTGCAGCGGAGAGGACTGTGTATGCCTGCTGTGGCACACGTGCTGTAGGTTCGCTACCACTGCCCTAAGGGTTAGCTAACTGGTGTTGTTTTGTTTTATTTTGTTTGTTTTTTTTTTCAGTACTGGAGATTCCTCTTTTCCTCTGAGCTGCATTCCTAACACTTTTTTATTTTTTATTTTGAGACACGGCTTGCTAAGTTGACCACTCTGGGTTTAAACTTGGAATCCTCTTGCCTCAGCCTCCTGAGTAGCAGGAATTACAGGCATGTACCATGCCCAGTGGATATTAACTTTTGATCTGGCTCCCATGAAAGACCCCATGGAGAAAAGTCATAAGCTTTAAGCCATGTAGGGAGATTTCAGTGACCAAATAAAACATCTCTATTCATTCAGCTAAACATTCTTTTAGAATTTTACTCTAAGTTGAGAGATGGTCTATCTCTTTGGTTATCAGAATGCAACTAGGATGGATGTGAGCACAAAGGATTCTGTAGGTCAATGCTGGGACTCACTGAGCATGATGGCACACAGTTATAATCCCAGAACTCAGGGGACTGAGCAGAAGGACTCAAGTTCAAGCCTAGTTTGGGCAACTTAGTAAGACCCTATCTCAAAGTATAAGAGGCTTGGGATGAGGCTCTCTGTGAAGACTCGCGGTTCAATTCCCAGTACCATAACAAACAAACAAACAAACACACACAAACCCAGGGCCAGCTCAGCTCTGACTGTACTCACAGAAATTGCCCTCACCATTGTGAGAGCTTACAGCCCATTGATAACATAAAAATTCCCACCATGGAGTGAGGAAGGATGGATCATTTCTTTGCAGAGGGGCATGGATGTTTCCAAGTCTGTTTACTGAGATACTACCAGCTTCTGTAGCAGATAAACTTTAAACTTTCATAGTTTAGCACATTAAAGTTTTTTTCTCACTCATCCGAATATAATATTCCTGGAGGCTATCAACTTTCCCCTTTCTGGTAATTCATGGACTGGTCCCCTTCTGTTTGTGGCTTTGCAGATCTCTATCTTCCTGGAGTCTCCTGCATGTATCTGGCAGATGAGAGCAGATGGACAAGCACAATGGCTTCTTAAACTCCTTGGTCTTGAAGTATCACATATCACATTTGTTCAAGTTGGTTTAGTGATCAGTAATCACATGACCCCCACCTAGACTGAAGAGGACTGGAAAATGTAGCCCCTAATTTGGCAGCTGCTTGTTAGTAATTGTGTCAGTTGGCTTTCCATTGCTGTGACAAAATACCTGATGTAAATAAATTTAAAGGAGGCAAGATTTATTTTGGCTCATGGTTTCCGAGGTTTCAGTTCATAGTTAGCTGCTTCTGTTGTTTTCAGGCCTGTGGCAAGACAAAAACGTTGTGGTGGAAGGAAGGCTGTTCACTTCATGGTAGCCAGGAAATAGGGAGTATAACAGAGAGCCAGATAAGAAGTGGTCAGGATCTAGATATAGTCCCCAAGGTCCTGCCATCCATCATCTACTATTTTCAATTAGGCCCCACCTCCTTTTTGTGGTGCTTCCCAGTAATGCCATCAAATTGTGATCTCATCGGTAGATTAATCCACATAAGGCTTCATGATCCAGTCACTTCCTAAAAGGCCCTCTGCAGCCATCAACACAATGGGCCTTTTGTGGGGACATTTTAGATACCGATCACACTAGTAATAGATCTACATGATGAAAGACGTTGCACATGTTAAGTAACAAGCATTGCTCTTCCTTTCTCTGTTAAGCCATGGAAGGGCCTGAGCCAGAGTTGCTGCCTGTGATTGTGTCCCAGAGGTCCTATTTACTTTGTAGTCTAGTAAGTACAGCTGCTGGGTTGTGTGATTCATTAATTCTATTTGTATTTATATCTGTCTCCATGTACCTTAAGTCTCCTGGTCTGTATGTCATTTTTCTCCTTTAATGTGCTTTCAACAAGAAACCAGGCTCCTTATGTGTGTTTGTGATTAATGTAGGGATCTCAGGAACAACTTGCTGTTTTTATGATCAGCTGGCCATGGTAGCACATGTCTATAATCCTATAATACTTAGGAGACTGAGGCAGGAAGATCACTGAGAGTTTGAGGCCAGCCTAGGCTATGTAGTAAGTTTAAGCCTTGAATTGCACAGCAAAACCGTGTCATGAAAAGGAAAGGAAAAAAAATGAACAAGACACTAAATGACTCTTTGATTTTTATACATTTTATCAATAAAATGTTAATAAGAAATAAAATCAATAAATTTTATTAGGTATTTAAGTTATTTTGCATATGAGACAAAAAAAGATCTTAAATTAAGTCTGGAATAAGCTTGCAGGGACTTCCCTTCTGCATGAGGAGTCTGAAAGCAGTAAATGGGTCCTGTAGAAGTGCCAGAGAAAGGGGAGTCAGAGAGGAAGAAAAACCAGGGCAGCACGGAATCACAGGGTCCACAGAGGGGGAGTGTCAAAAGGAAATGCCCCCATATGACATGCTGCCAGGAGGTCAGCAAAGTCAAACCGTGAGGAGAGGCCACTGACAATGTCCTTGGTGACAGGTTCAGTAGAATGTAGGTTCAGAATCTTAACTGTGTACAGAGTAAAGGATTGTGTTAGTTACTTTCCCATCACTGAGACACAATACCTGACATGTACAATTTGAGGAAAGGTTTATTTTGGCTCACAGTTTGTAGAGGTTTGTAGTTCATAGTCAGGTAGCTCTAAGGCACAGCAGCATAGCAGAGGATAAACTGCTTATTGTCTGGCTGTGAGAAGAATCACAGGGGATCAAGGGACGAGGAGATAGACCTTTTGAGGCCATTCCCCCAGAGATCTACCTCCTCCTATCAGGCTTCACTTCCCATTATCACTTGTATCTCTAAACTCCTCAGTGGACCAATCCACTGTTGAGTGTCACACCTCCATGATCCAATCACCTCCCAAAAGCCATACCTATGAGCAAATGAGACTTTGGGGGACATCTAGATATCAACCATAACATGGATGGAAATGGGAGAAAAGTCTGATCAATACCGTTTTTAAAAACTGTGGGAGTACAAAAGAAGACAAGACAGTTGTGAAATGGCAGCAGGATTGAGGAAAGAAGTTTATTAGGATGAAAAGTCTCAAGCATATTTGCAAATGGAGGAAGAAACAAAGGGATTGAGCAGAACCTGGAAGAATCCTTCAGAGGCTGGAGAGCAGACATGAAAGCATTTCTTCCTGTGCCATAGGAGGACCCAGAAAAGAGGAGATATAAATAATCTATGAAGTGGCAGGGAAGGGTATGATCTCCAATACCTGCTGGTGTAGAAAGAAGACAGTATGGAGCTCACCTATATCAAGTGAATTTGATCTTTTTTGATAAATAAAAAGTTGGAGTATGTGATGAGTTGAGGAGCAAGGTGGGTAGAATTAAAGGTTGGTTCTGTGTGGGGAAGATCTGTAAGAATTGCTATAGTCCCTGGTCTGTGAGCAGTGAGACCTGGAGGAGATCACCTAGCGAGCAGCCTGCATGGCATGAGGCTGAAGAGATGTGAGAATGTGGAGCCTGATTAGTACAACCCCCTACCTCTTGCCACAGCCCAGTTCTTGCAACCCTGTTGTTAAGCAAGGGCTAGAAAGATGTCCTTCTGGAAGCTACTACTGAGGAAGCAAGTAGACTTTCTGCACTGGAGTACAGAGGCCACATGTGTGCGCATATGTGCATGGTCCTGCACACATACACACACACACACACACACACACACTGACTGTGTGTGCATAATTTTATGCATACTGGAAAAGGCTTTGACCACCTGAAGCTGTCCTTTAAGGTCCTCCCCTCCTTTCAGATGTAATACGCAAGTGAACTTTCCTCATCTGCTTTTGGTCACAAAGCTTTGGAAGGTGGGTGATTGAATTGTCACAACTACTTAGTAATATGGTATTCAAGGATCCTTCCTTTCTTTGATTCTTCTAACAGGGATGGCCTAATCAGTAAAGATGAAATGATGGCCTACTTCCTGAGAGCTAAATCCCAACTACACTGTAAAATGGGGCCAGGATTTGTCCATAACTTTCAGGAGATGACCTATCTCAAGCCAACCTTCTGTGAACACTGTGCTGGATTCGTAAGTCTGTTTTCTACTGTTTTCTCTTGTGTGCAGTTATTTTTGCAGCATTCTGAAAAAGCAGGAACATAACACACTAAATAGAAGCCATGTTCTGCTTCAGATTATAAGTAAAACACGATGGTTCCATGAAGTTAAGGATGAAATAAAAGCAAATGCAAGGTCAGTGAGTTTAGCTATGATCTAAGAATGCAAGGCTGGCAAGGACTAGGAAGGTTGGTGAAGCCTGTTAGCTTCAGAGAGCAGTTTGTCTGCTAACTACTTCCAAGAGAAAGGTGTCAGTCAGCCCAAAGAGGCCTGGCATTCATCTCCAATATTCATAAGTGGTTGCAATTAGGAGCATTTATTATAGCTAGTTCCTTCCAACACTCATTTATATAGCATTAGTCAGGAGATATCCATCGTGGCATGGCTCAATAATGCTTAACTCAAAAAGGAAAAAAATCTTTTGGGGAGAAGATGGTTATAATAATAAATAACATTTACTTAACAGTAACAAAGTACTTCCATGGACATTAATATAATTACACTTCACAGTCAACCCTTGAGGCAGACGTTTTACTCGCTCCATTTTGTCTCTGAAGATAGAGAGGTGCAGAGAGGCTCAACTCGTGTTCTAACTCTGAATCCTACACTCAGCCCACCCCAGTGCAACACTGAAAGATTACACCACCACCACCCTGCTCTGTGTGTGATAATTCTTTGGGAAGTGGGGCCAGCTTTTTGCCCTGGCCTTAATCAGAGTTTCTTGGGCTCTACCTGTTTTCTAGTTAATACCCAATTTAAAGAAAATGGCAAAAGTGGTATTTCAATTGAGGGTGGCCCAGCACACAGGTGAGTAGGATGATTGCTCCTTTTTCTCAATGCCAGAGGTTGCTTATGTCAGCTTTATTCAGCACTCTTGTCCCACTGAATGTCTTGCTCGTATTTTATGCTACCATCATATTACACTTTTCCCATTCCCTGTTGAAGCTTTGAAGCTGGCCATGGTGGTGCACATCTGTAATCCCAGTGCTCAGGAGACTGAGGTGGGAAGATTGCCACAAGTTTGAAGCCAGTCTGGGCTACATAGTGAGATCCTGTCTCAAAAAACAAAAACCAAAAAACAAACAAAAATATCCCTGTAGCACTGGGAAGTCCAAGGGTGGAATTTGTGTTCAAGCACATACACACCTCTGAGAGTGGAAAATAAGAGGCAGCTGTTTCAGCAAAGATCATCCCAGGTGGTCACAGCAACTCGTTTGGTCAAGGGGCAAGACCAACCTACTATCTCTCCCTACCCACCCTAGGGAAGGAGAAATTCCTCTTCTTTTAGTGTTTCCCCTGAGAACACATTACTGACTACATCATTGTAAAAAAAATGCACCTCCCTTCTCATGGGTTTCTCATTCTCTATTCTGATGGGAAGTTTTGGAAGTATCTAGACCCAGAAATACTAAAGTGGGATGGGGCCATGTGTGATACTCTCCTGCAACATGGGACCTACCAAACAAAATGTTAGGCTGTTAGGCATAGTGTGGCTCAGCCGAAAGTCATGTGTCCTTTGGTGGAGAGAATCAGAAGGCTCTTACCAGTTCTCAGGGTCCTACTTTGACCTTGCTGTCCAGACCTTTGATCTTATCTCTCCCTTTCATCTGGTGATTGGTACAGTTTGATTTGGTCTTCATTCATGTACATTAAAAAGTGCATTGGTTTTCAAAAAATTTCTAAATATAACTAAAGATGTCATTGAAAGGAGCTATAGGGGAATACAAGGAGCCATTCTTCCACCGCCTGGGCCATCTGCTTTGGAAATAAATTCAATTTCAAGGGGAAGAAAGACCAAGAGAAACCACTTGCCCTACAGTACATTTATTTCAGAATTAGGGATCCAGAAATGAAAGAGCATTGGTAATCTCTAATCTCAGATGTTTTGTAGATGAAGATCTGAGATCTAGAGAAGTGAAGTGACTTTCTGAGGTCACATGAAGTGTTAGCAGGAAGACCAGGAGTAGGAACCATAGCTAGGTCTCCTGACTCTCAGTCTACTGCTGCTTACACTACAAAGAACTACTCCAAACATTATAGCAGTCCGTGTTCTCCCATCAGAGGACTATTGAAAAATATTCCTGTACATTCATCAACATGAGGTCACCTCCTTCTGTCCTTGGCTGGCACACTCACCCGAGTGAGTTTCTTGGTTGGTGTTTGTCCTGATAAATGAGCATTAGCAAACCACGTCCTGACTTACCCTGCTGACTGGCCTCTTCAGCAGTGCCTGCAGCTGTGCTGTGAGGTTTTATATCCAAACGTTAGGAAACCTTCTTACATCATGACCTTCTGATTCTACCCATGGCTTTGCTCACACACAGAACACCCAGGAGCAATGGTTTCCTGTGTTTTCCGTAGGTTACATAATCTTCTGTCCCTACTTAATAGCTATGAGACTTCACCAAGTGACTTCACCTGTGTGTAGGTCAGACTCCTTATCTGAAAATGAGGGAAATATTATTCCTGTATGGATATCATGAGTATTGGTTGGGTTAATACCTGCAAAAAGCTTAAAACTGTGCCTTTCACATAGTGAGAGTTCAATACATGTCCGAATAATTTTTATTCTACAGTGTTCCAGGCTGTGGGACCTTGTAAGGTTATTTAATTCTCTGGCTCATCACATTCACCTTTTACACAGAAGCCTGTTGGATTATCTTTAAAATTCTCATAGTTCATGGCAAGATGTGACCATCCTGGCTACCCATGACCCTCTCCCATCCCTATCTCTCTTCTAGTCTTCTCTTAATTTAATTTAATTTAATTTAACTTAAGGTATTGGGGATTGAACCCAGGGCCTTTGCGCTGAGCTACATTCTCAGACTTTATTTGTTTGTTTGTTTGTTTGTTTAGAGACAAGGTTTTGCTAAGTCATTAAATTACCCAGGCTAGGCTTGAACTTATGATCCTCTTGCCTCAGTCTTCCAGAATTCTGGGATTATAGGCATGTACCACCACACCCAACTATCTCCTAATTTAATTTTTAAAAATATTTTAAAGTTATTATATGTTTGAAAACACCATAATGAATACTTTGATCTTGGGGAGTTGGTACATGTATATATTACATTTTAATCCTTTTTATTTCTCCTTCCCCTCTCCTTCTCCCTTCCTCCAGCTCTGCTCCTTCCCATCTGCAAGAGATCTATGTCCCTGTTTCCCCAAATAACTTTTTTTTTTTTTGTGATACTGGTAATTGAACTCAGGACCTTGCACTTGCCAGGCAGGCATGTGCCACTGAGTTATATGCCTGGCCCCCAAATAACTTTGAAGGCTCAAAAGAAGGCCTTGGGGAGACATCTAGACCCAAACCATAACAGAAGCTTTGAGCTTTGAGCTTTCCACTGGTAGAATTTCATTGTCAGGGAGAGGAAAGGAGCAGTCTCAGTGATGCCCTCAAGTTGCTTCAGATTGGCAGCTACTTACTCTTCTTAGAGGACCATGATGCCCATTGCCACTGATACACTGGGGATAGTACCTGCACTTACCCAGGAGGTTGCTGGCCTTGCTTCTCTCAACATCATTTATTAA
>RJWT010032870.1:0-14023 GCA_004365215.1 Cuniculus paca | reverse complement strand
AGCCCAGGTCTCTGGGCTTTGTCCTTGGTTAGCGTCCAGCTGTTTGTCACAGGGCCTTTCTGGGGTCTCAAGCTGGTGCCGACACCAGAGGTAGGGGCGCCGCGTACCCAGTCTGTCCCCAGCGGGCCCTGGTGTGTGGCTGCCCCTGCCTGACTGTGAAGAGGAGCTGATGAGGATGCCCTTGCTTGCCTCGTGGTGTGACAGTGATGGGCACTTTCCACAGCGGGGGCAGGGAGGGGGACAGTATGGCTCTCAGGGTCTCCTCTCAGTGAAGGTGCGGACCGAGAGGACAGCAGTGGAGCTGCCACCCAGTCTGGAGGTAGCGGTGGCTGGGACCCACCATTGCTCGGGAGCGCTTTCCTGCCTCAGCCTGCCCTGCTGACAGGGCTGCTTCAGCTAAGAACTCGGAGACAGGGAGCAGGGCTCGGAGGTCCTGGCATGGCCGGCAGTGCGCACTGGCAGCCTGGCAGCTGTGGTGGCCTCGCCCGGGCTTTCCGTGGGAACTGTCGGGGGGATCCAGCAAGACGTGGGACATGGCTGACTCTGGTGCTCCCGGGAGGGTGACTTCTCCCCAGCGCCAGCGCCCATGTTTCACAGATGTGTCTTAAATTTGGCCTGTGAACAGATCAGTCGGGGCAAGCACCGAACTGTGTGATGGCAACCCCAGCTACACGGGGGGCCGAGGCAGGAAGAACACACATGCAAGGCCAGCTGGGGCAACACAGCAAGGGCCTTTTCCTGATTTTACTTAGTTTATCCTCAGTATTCTTTCCAACACATAATAATTACGTTTGGCTTGTGGAATCGGTTCATACAAATACCACATCTTTGTCAGCTTCGTACCTGCCAGCTTCGCCCCCTCCAGTCCCACAAAGTGTCACTCCCTGTTTCCTGCCATCTCTTTACTTCGCTCCTTAGATTTTTTATATTTTGGGTTTCTTGTGTAAGAGAAGCCAAGTGGTGTGAATCCTCCAATGTCTGACTTCTTTCACTTAGCACTGTGGGTCAGATTCCTGGCATGGGAAGGAGGGAGGGCAGAGAAGAACGGAAGAGGGGAAGTCAGGTGGACCAGTCACCAAAACGTCACTCTCTTTTGACTCTTTCTGTGCGGTGCTGGGATGGAATCCTCAGTGAGCACGTGAGCCCCACCTCAACGGTGGCCGTGACTTTCAAACCGAGCTTCTCGGCATCCCTGTGGACGATGATTTTGATTGGGAGAGGTGTGTAACTGAAGGCGGGAAACCGCGCTGGAGGGTGTGCTGCCTTCAGCATCCCTGTTGTTAGGGAAGAGGGCATGGTGGTGGTGGTGGCTCAGGCTTTTCTGCGTCTTCACGACACCTTCTCTTCCCTCTGGTCTCTAAAGTGTATGGTACGAGGAGGGCACTCAGGTTCCTCTGCAGTCCGGGTGCCCCTGGAAGTCACTGTCCCTGCCCTGCTGTGCTGGCTCCTGCCTTGCTCCACAGAGCTTTGACGCCGGCTGAGCACCACCCTGGCCCGAAGAGTTCTGTGTGGCGGCGGGGTCTCACCAGTGCCAGGCCTGGAGGACCCTGAGAAGCAGGGACACAGGGCTGGCGCGGGGTGGGGCGGCGCACTGTGGTGTGCAGTGGGGAGGAGCAGCGGCCGGGGACAGGCACGCCGTCCACCCGACTGGTGATGGGCGACCTTTTTCTGGCTGTGGGGAGGAGAGGCCGGCAGGGCTCTGCCCTACACGCTGAATTTTTCTTTGCAAATTTTGCCATCTTTGTTTTGTAAATGTTACCATTTTAAATTGGATGGTAAGCTCTGTAATGAGGGGCAGGTGTGAACTGGCAAAGGTCTTTAAGTTGCCTTAGAAAGCTCGGCCCCATGGCTTCCTTGGTCCTTTGTTGATGCCAGTAAAGTTGGTTTTCATTTTCCAAATGCTGGATGATAAAAGTCAAAGTGGATTTTCTCTGTTCTAACTCTTACTTCTATTTAAAGTTTTTTTCATGTGAAATATGTTGATATTTAAAAATTTCTTATTAAAAATGGGTAATATTCAGATGTAGAATTTGGATAAAGAAAAAATGAATAACGAGTATTAAAATTAGCTCTACCCTTCCTGTGTGAAGGAAAATTATGGGTATATATTCTTTCCTCTTACACATTTTTCTTCTATTTTCTATGCATGCATACATTCTTTAAAGATACACAATCATATTGCAATGAAATGATTTATAAAATCCATCTACGCAAGAGATGCTTATTGTATTGTGTTTTTGTGGTTTCTAGTTATTCCTTGCTTGGCAATAACAAACTTAAAATCCTCTGTAGGGAACCTGGGAATATCAGGAATACCCAAAACAAAAAGTGGAAGTAACTGCTCTTCCTGTCGCACATTCGTCTGCACGTTTCTGAAAAACACACGGAAGAAGCAGAACAGCGTTGCCATAGGTGATGGTCACCCTGCCCCACCTGCAGGTCTGTTGTAAGCAGGCTCAGGAGCACGGGTAGTAGTGCCGAGACAGTGAGGTGCCAGGCATTCCCTGCCCACTGCCTGACGCCGGTGTGTCACGTTCCTGTCCCACAGCTGCGTGGTCACTGAGGACAGACAGTTGGACGTGGCACCATGGACCCCAGAGAGCAGGGCTGCCGGCTGGCCTCATCCCAGCAGGAGGTGCTGTGGGGTTCTCATGGTGTCTGCAGCGTGGCGATGTCTCCTGGGACGCCTGGTCTCCTTCCTGGTGTCCAGCCGCTGGCTCCCCGTCCCTGCCTCCTCCTTAGCACCCAGCCTGCCTAAATGTCGGGCAGCTCTGCCGAGTGTCTCTGCCACTCCTTCTGGGAGACCTTGACATTTGCAAACTTTCTTCTTTTACTTTTGTCCCACACAGTAGCCACTCTTGCAAATCAACCTTGGGAAGTTAGCATTCTTAATGAAGATGTATAGGAGACTCTGCCCGCAGACAGTAAATCAGCTTTCCCGGGCTCCATCCATCTCTCCCTCCCGGCGCGTGGGTTGGTGTGTGGCACCTGAGAGGGCTCATTTATCTCCCGTGGGGCCGTGGTTACCCCTCTGCCTGCTTCCCCATCACCGGGGAACAGGTAGAAGCATGCAGAGGGTGGCTGTGTGCTTGGAGGTGCCAAGGTTGTGGGCACTGGTGGCAGAGGTGGCACGCAGGCCCTGCATCACCTGGGGCGATGCCACCCCCACCCCCACCCCCACCCCCAAAGGAGGGAGGCTGCTGAGCATTGTTATGTTTTGTTGATTAAGAGGAGTGTAGAAGGCAAGCAAAGCATCACAGACTCAGTTGTTACAGGGAATGTTGGTCTGTCTGAGCTCCCCTGGTGTGCTTTGGGTCCAGAGTTAACTGTGCTGTGACGCAGGGTGCTGACCTGGTTCTCGGTGTCTTGGCCTTGCTAGGTGCTCTCCGGATGCCTCCCTTTCCCAGAGAGGGCAGTTGTAGAGGCCTCGCTGGGGTCTCCCACATTGGCCCTGGGCCCTGCACTGCATGTGCTGCCCCGGGTGCTGGCTCAGAGGGCGCATCCTAGATTGCAGGTTGTGCCACTCACGGCAGACTCGGTCTCCCCAGAGGTGACCCAGGCGGGTGTGGGCCCAGGGGAGGAGACTGACCTCGATGAAGGCCTGAGCCCTGGGTTCAGTGCCTCTGGGCTCATGCCGGCTTTGCCTGGGAGCTGCTTTGTGTCCCTGAACTTCTGTCCTGGGCACAAAGAAGCCAGAGGGGGCTCAGGTTGTTGAGTCCAAGAGGTTGGGGCTCCTGTGTCTGGTCCAAGGGACCTGCAGGGTGTGATGGCCTGGAGCCAGGCATCTGGGGTCCCCTGCCCAGAGCTCCTGTGTGGTACAGATGCCTGCAGGTGGCACCCAGGACAGGGCAGATGGCACCTGGGGACAGTGCCTAGGACTCGGCTCGGGAAGTCAGACACACCGTCAGTTTGGGGCTGTGGTCCCAGTTTTGCCACAGACTGGCAGCGTGTTGGGCCAGTCGCTTCCTCCCTGTGTCCAGGTCTCTGTTTCCACATCTGTGGGGTGAGCGTGGCTGCGTCGGGCTGCAGCACAGTGTCTGTGACGCCTCAGAGCCGCAGTGAGTTGCCCAGCGATGCTCAAGCACAGCTGAGGACCCGCAGGGTGCTGGCTGCTCGGAAAAGTCCGGGGCAGCCGTGCTCCCGAGCAGCCCCTGCGGGTGTGATTTCGGGGTCACAAGCTCGCCCCTTAGCGTGCTGACCTGTGGGAGTCACGAGAACGCACCCAGGCGCTTCCTCTCGAAGACTGGGTGCCTGTGTCTCCACCTGGAAGGTGCAGAGCGCTTAGCTGATCCAGGCTTACAACTGCGTGGGTCAGCCCTGCCCGTCTGAAGGCCCATCCTGCCTGCGGAGGCTGCAGTTTCCTCTGAGTTAATGTTCACACTCGAAGGGAGCGGTGGGTTCCAGGAGAACCAGGACTCTCCATGCATGCTGAGAACTCGGCAGGGTGATCAAGGGGATGTGCTGGTGTCCCCGCCCAGCCCCTGCACGCCCCAGGAGTCCACGGCAGGGTGCTGCACCTGTCCGTACCTCTGCTCTCCAGGGCCACGACCAGGCCTTCTGTCCCTCACCCTGCCTCCCCAGCTGGCCCCTGGCCTGACCCCCAGCGCTGGAGAGAGAACATTAAGAAACCCACACCTCTGACTCATGCTTTGATTTTGCAGCCTGAAGAGGCAGAGATGCCGTAACGAGCTTTTAGGGGCCATCACTGTGGAGCCTCTTTATTGCCTAGCAAAAGCCTTAAATGATGATGGGAAACCTCACTATTGATTGGCTGACTCTTAATTCTTCCTCTTTGGGTTTTGAAGTACAAGCAATGGCCCAGAATATTTATATTACTCATTGGATACATTAAATTAAACATATGCAAGTCCTGCAGCCATTTAAGAGGTTGCAGCATTGGTGAACAGGACTTTATCACCAGCAGGAGAACAGTGGCTTTTAGTTGTGGCTTCTCTGGAAAGCACTCATGGTAAGAACGGCTGGGCAGAGGCCCCAAGGCTCTCCGAAAGGGCTGGGTGTGCGCTTCCTTGGGCCCATCCTGCAGGACTCACAGGTGCGTGGGGTGGCAGAAACATGGTACTAAGCTTTGCCCCCGTCCTGGCCAGCCATAAGCCCCACTGCCTTCTTGGTGGGAGCTGTTCTAGGGCTGTTGATCCTGCTCGGGCTGCACATCTGTCCCACTCTGCACGAAGATGTGTGTTCCCCATGGGAAGCCATGGGAAGTACCACCTAACCTCTATGACTTAGACTGCGCTCCTCCCACACAGCTGAAAGGTGGCCTGGAGGAGAGAGTTGGCCAATTCTGTTCTGTGAGTGGGCTGGCAGAAGGGGCAACAATTTTTATGATTAAGAACGTCACCACCCAAGGTTTTGAAGGACTTTGATCCCTGGAAGAGATGAGGCCAAAGGCAGCGAGAGGGTTAATGGGCTGCCTGGCTTCCAGGTTCCTCAGATCAGCTTCCTGCCTTACAATGGGTAATTGTTGGCCCTTGTTGTGCAGATGCTGGTGCAGATGGAGCCCTGTACCTGCATGCATAGCAAATGAATTAGACTGGCAATCCCCTTTATAAAGCATAAATATGTAATTTGTTCAGCTGTTGTAATTAAATATGTATGTGTGAAACAGCCACCATTCAGGTCATTAATGATGCGCCACGCCAAATGAGCGCTTACAGACAGCAGGTACATCCCTGGCCCGGGAATTGCAGACGATGTAGCCCCGCCTTTCCCAGGAAGGGTGTGTGGCGCAGCTCTAGAAAGAGGATGTGTGTACAATCATTTTTATTTGAAAAGTCCATTTTTGTTCCACGTGAAAGTCTGGAAGATGGAATTACTTTCATCGCCAGTTTGGCTTTCTCATTGTTTAATATTTTATCATACAAATGCCAGAGACTTTATTAAATGTGCTGCTTGGTGATAAGTCTTAAGTATCTGCTTACATATAAGCCAGCAGTTACTCCCTTTTGCTATATGGTTGTGACAGAACTGATGTATCATAGCACCTTGGAATGCCTTGATTATTTCATTGCATTAAAAAAAAATTCTTGTAATAATTCAGCTCTATTCCCCACTGATAGATAAATAAATTCCTCTGGTAGTAAACAGTATTTTTATTTCCATAGAAATTGGACTGAGAAAAATGTAGTTATCAAAATATAAACAAATAAAAGTGGTAAATTTGCCTCTTGTGCTCTGATTCCCAATGAATTACTTGTGAATCCAAGGAATTTCCTAAGAAAAGTGTCATCTGTGGGTCAGAGTGGTTGTTTTATAAATTTTAAGAATCAGAGTTTGTAAAAGAAATGCTGTGAGGAAAATAATTGTTCTGTCCTTTCTTGGTTTCAGGTTACAGTCTTTGAAAGTACTTGAAACTAGAATTTAAATATATGAAAACTATTTTTACCTTGCATTCCTTCTGTATTTGTGTTTTGGTTGCCTACAGACAGACTATTTTTA
The DNA here is from genome assembly GCA_004365215.1 of Cuniculus paca. NCBI lineage: Eukaryota > Metazoa > Chordata > Mammalia > Rodentia > Cuniculidae > Cuniculus > Cuniculus paca. Next base: position 7,567 of record RJWT010032870.1, on the reverse strand, counting down.
ACACTCATGATGTTTTGACGCTTCATACTGAAGCTGCAAGAGCTAACCATCTTGACCTTTCTGTCCAGCAGGGCAGCGGGAGGAAGCACCACAGAGTTCATTCTGTCTTGTTCACAGCTGGGAACAGAACATTCCTCTGTGACCCCCTTGCACAGGACTGGCTGGGATCCCTGGAAGCTGGACTTGATACTCTTAAGTCCCGGGCTTCTGAGGTGGAACACAGATCAAACTCAGTGGTGCATTTGGTTAAGAATTAGACAAGAATGCAGTTGTTAAAAGTTGCACAAACAATTGGAAGTGGAATTTTTTGATACGTGATTTTAGTTTTGCAATAAATTCAAATTTAGAAATTTCCTTAAGCTTAGGGTTAATAAAGATTCAGGATCTTGAGGAATTTTCAAATTTAGAACTCTAAATTGTGTATAGGTATAAAATCTTTATTTTCAACCATCAGCAAATGTTTCAATTAAGCAAATGTGTATTTTATTTGAAACAGATGAAAACATAACAGCTTGGCTTGCTTTACCTAAATTATTTTTCCATAATATCAGAAAAATGACTGAAGTATTTATCTTCATATTCCTTGATTTTCCTGTCCCATTCTCTGTAGAACTCTTTTGTTCAGCAAAACAGAAGTATTTCATTTGCAATGTTAAGGAAAAGTTTGATTCCTGCAACTGCTTATAAAGATAAAAATGTTTCATAGATGGCAGTGATTGAAAATATTATGACTTATCTTGATTGCATTCAAACTCTTCCCAGACAACTGAAAACCATGAAAAGACTATGCCCTGTCAACTACATGTTTAGCATTTACTATGAATTCATAATTTTTCTGAAAAGATTTTCTTTAAGATTCTTTTTTTTTCTATTCAGTTCCTTTATCCAAGTTAGAGATCTTAATCTTTTGATGGCTATCTTCTCTTATTTCTGCCCGTTTCAGAATTAGAGCACTGGTAAAATGGCAGTGATATATATTTGTATTTTTTTTTTTTGAGAGAGAATTTGAAGGATAAATGACTTTATACGAAATGCTTTGTTATAGACATCTATCAGAGATTTCCTACACTTTCTAGCAGGAATTTCAAAGGTGAGTAAGTTCATCAAACGATGATTAAAGAATTCAATTACAGAATACTTAGGGATAAGAATTGGGAGGTGTGACGGGAGCCCCGCACCTGAGAAAGTAGGAACACAAGGGAAAGGTCACAGTCCCTACTTAGGTGGTTTCAAGATGCAAATGCTTGTTTTGCAGCCCTAGGAATAGTTCTGCCGGGTGCGCTGGGCTCCTTCCGGCTCCTTGCTCTGGAGGAATGCATGTAAAGCCATCAGTATGTTTTTTGGTCTTGTGTTAACTGTGGCGAGGTTGTGCATTAAAGAACATGACCAATACTGCAAAGGTTAGGAACACCCAGTGGCCACTGGCTGGTGGCCAGGTGATTGATGACAGCACCGCAGACTAGCCTGGCCAATGTGCTGCGAGCCTTTGCTGGCAGTTGCTGTTTTGGCCACCACGGCAGTAAACACTTTCCCTTGGATGCTGGTTTTCTGTTGTGTCTGGCAGCCACACAGGGCTGCTTGAACTTTAGCCAGAGGCAAATATTTATACATCAGAGTGTGCAGTGTTCAGCTGGTCGGGCCTGAGAGCGGCCTGGCGCGTCGGCTGCGGAGGCCGTGTCTGCCTGCCCCTTCCTCCCACTGTGGCGCTCCGCTGGGACTCCCCGGAGGCTGCCGGGCGAAGGCGGCGCGCGCTTCACAGGCAGAGGAGGAGTGGGCCTCAGGAGGGAGAGGACCTGCTCTCCTGACGTTTCTGCCGGCTTCCTAAGTTCCTCTTGGAAAACTGACAGTTAATATTTCTCTGGAACCTTGTCAAGCTTCTGACAGAGTCCGAGTATGTGCCGAACTGTGTGAAATTGAGCCGGAGAAGCAAGTGTTGAGAAATCTGTTTCTACGCAGATCTGGGAGGTTCAGTGAAACAAAAACAAAAACAAAACTCAAAACAACCAAAACAAAAAGCTTCAGGGGGCACTGGAGCGTGGGACGGCCCAGCCGCCATCTTAAGGAGCCGGCAAGGCGACTTCCGCTCCCCACATGGCGGCCAGTTCAGCCGCAGCCAATAGGAGGGTAGCGCCCGGCCACGTGACGGCCACGAGGCGGCCGCCATTTCCTCGCTCGCTCCGGAAGGAAGGCGGGCGTCCTCGGAGCGGTGCCCTGCCGTGCGTGCCAAGCGAGCCTCAGAGCGTGTCTAGCGGACTGGCGCTTGTCCATGGAGTTATTTTAGTAGGTAAAAAGTCTCAAAGCACTTGAGCTTTGTGCATGCTTTATGTAAAATGGATTTCCCTCCCTGGCCCAAGGCCAAGGCTGCGGCACACTCGCGGGGTGAGAAGAGCTGCTCTGTTGAGAAGCTGGTGGACCGACACACTCTAATTTTTTGGCTTCTGACCAAACAAGCTAGATGGATGCCAAAATCCAACAAAATAACACATTATTGTGTGATGGGAGCTGTGCTCCCAGCAAGCAGGAACTCAGAGGAACTTCATACTGGCCTTTTTAAGAAAGCACTGTCACTTCGGGGAGCTTTTTTAGGAAAATGGCAAAATGCGACCTGGAGAGTGAGGTGTAATTTACACATAAGCCCGAAGGAAGGAACTGAGAGAAAACAGAGGAGTTTAAAATTACTTCCATGGACTTTCCCCAGACATAACACAGTGTTCTGGCTCAACTTGGCCTCCACTCTTTTAACCCTGCAGGTCCCGCGTATGTCTGAGCTGCTTGCGTAGCAACCTGATTTAACCACTTCAAAAGAAGCTAAAAACCCAAAGACAGCTGCAAGTTCCAGAAGGGGAAGTTTAGCAGATTCACGAAAAGTTACAGAAAACTTTGTAAACATAGGTGCTTTATTATGCCTTTACCCTTTGACGTCTGACTTTGAGCGAAGTCTGTGGATGTCTCACGTGATCTTAGCAAGTCATGAAGATTCTCTGTACCTTAATTTGCATATATATGTAATAAAGACATTGAACACTGAGGTTCCTCTGGGTTCTAAATACAGGAGAAGTTGAATAAACAACTGGAATATGTATAAAACACATCCTCATTCCTGTATGGAAATTTGTCAATCAAAAGGCAAGAGGGGTCTATGTGGTTCCAGCCACTATACATTTACCCAGACAACTTCAGTAATCCTGATAGCCCTCCATTATCTGTTTTGTACTCTTCATGTGGCATCCAGAGTGTTGTTTCAAAGAAGTTAGTTTGTATCACCCCTCTATTTATAGAACTGCATAGTTTCCCATGTATTTAGAATAAAACCCAAATCTGTTGGTATAGACTGTAGACCCTGAGTGATCTGGCTGCTGCACCTACCTCTCCAGTCTCACTTCATTTCTCTTGCTCCTTGGATGCACCAGCCTCACTGGTCTTTTGGGTTTTAAAACCTAATCCCCTTGCCACCAGTTGTCTGCTTAGAGTGCATTTTCCTTAGCCCTTCCTGTAGCTGGCTTACTCTTGCCTTTCAGCTCTCAGTTCATATGATAACTCTGTAGAGGACTATTTAAGACTAGCCTTCCTGTTTTGTGTTTTTCATAGTGCTTTTAGCAATCTGAAATGCATTTGTTGATTTATTTGATTACTCATGTTTATTTACTCATTACTCTTTCCCATTTCAGTGTCAGCCCTACAGTGACCACTTTTTCTACTTTTTCCGTGTACTCTAATGACATTGGGAATGGAATATTGGACAAGTTAGAGTAAAATACATAATTTACCTTAAATCTCACCAAAATTCTAAATCTAATTACCAGTATTCAAAAAGTATTTATTGCAAGATCCCTTGTTAAACCTACGTAGGAGAGGGTACAAAGTTGTGGGCATCAGTGTGTCTGTACCTGAGTCCACCCTTGAATTATGTGAACTACAGCTGGGGATCTTGCTGCTCCAAACCTATGTGTTTGCCTGTAAAGTGGGAATTAAATGGAGTTGTCCATTACAGGATTATTGTAAAGACTGCATGTTCTCATGTTGTAGAACTCTTAGCACACAAATATCTAAGATTATTGTTGCTGCCCTTGCCAATCGTTAATGATTCTGGCAGGCTCAGTACTAAGCAGTGAACAGACAGCTGTGGTGAGAAAGCATCCTTTCCATTCAGCCAGTGGAAGACACTTACATGAAGAGGTGAATTACCTGTCATGCATGGTGGCGAGAGCGCACAAAGTATGGGTTCAGAAAGTTGCAGAAAAGTCGCAGCCACCTCTTAGCAGAAAGCAGAGGTGCCCAAGGGGAGGAAACATTTGATTCAGGTCATCTTTTAGGTAAAACTTGTTTCTATATAATTCTTTGACTAGTGTACCTAGGTGTTTTGCATATGCTATTTCATCTAACCCTTGTAGGGCCCTTCAGAATTAGTGCCATTGTCATTCCCATTTTACAGCAAAGGAGACTGAGCCAAAGAGAGAGTAAATGGCATGCCTGTGGTCACATAGCTGTTCAGTGTCAGTACTGGGTTCACTCCATTCTTGCTGTTGGAATGTGTGCTATCCCTGACTTGTCATTCCAGGAATTCAGTCACACTACAATTTGTCTTCATAGTGTACAGAAGCCTAGAAGGGTTCACTAAAGAGCCAGTTTTACCTGGCAGCCCTTTTTGCCTAAGGAGTAAGCTACTGACTGTCATGGTACCCACCTACGTTGGAGGGTGATTACGAGAGTTAACGGAGATGATCCCAGTAGAAGTGCTTAACATGTTGCTTGGCATATGGTGAGCATTTAACATGTTTGTCCTAACTACTACTACTGTTATCCCGTGTAGAAATGAGATTGTGATCCCTGGGACCTGGCTAGGCCCCTCTTTCCATGGTAGTGTCCACGCTTGGATGGCCACCTCCAAAGAGCCTGAGCTCCCAGCATCTGGCCCGGCATGGGACCCAGATTGGCAGCACCGTCTGTCTGCTGCCTCTGTGACTGCCCATCGCTGCTGCAGTAATCTGAAAATCTCTTTTCCCGGTCTTCACTTCAACCCAAGAGTGGCTGCCTCCTTCTGTGGCAGGCTGACCTGTCCTCTGCAGCTGGTCATCTATAGGCTGGAGCTGAGCTGGCGGCTACAACCTGCCTCTGGTCCTCCTGTGGTACAGAATTCTACAAAATCATTTTATAGTCTCCCTGCTGTAAACCATGCAGATGCCTGTGTTTCACACTGCGAGCGTGCTGTGCTGGCTGAACCCACCCTGGTGTCTGTGTCCTTGGTGGAGGAGCCCCAGGGAGGGGACTGGGCTCTTCCCCGTGGGATGGGCAAGGTGGCTGCAGGCTGGGAGGCCGAAGCAGGCTATTCCTGGGGTGGACTCTGTCCCCAGCATGGGGAGCTGGTTTGACCAGTCATGAGCTGAAGCAGAGCTTGCTTGTCCTTGAAATTTCCTTGTATGACCATCTTTAGATTCGGAGGAGGAAGAACACGGTGCCTGAAAACACCCAGAGTTACCACACAGAAACCGCCCGCTGTGCGGAACAAAGGCCTCTGTTGTGTGTTGTGCTGGGAACTGAGAACAGGATACCAGGCATTTCTTTTCTCCTTTTCTTTTTTATTTCAGCTTGAAAAATTTTCCCCTATGGGTTGTGCTTCCTCACTTGGATCTTAAAACAGGGTGTGTTAGTAATCCAGTTCAGTTCCTGGCCTGCCCCTGCTGCAGCCAATGTTAGGCAGATAATGTAACTGCTGTGGGTGTTGTTGTTGTCCCTGTCGTCTCCCGTGGGTGGCTTCCATGAGTCAGTCCAGGGCCTATGCAGACAGAAGTCTGTGCTTCTCAGGTAGTGCCCAGCCTTTTTGCATATCTGAAACTCTCCTTCAGTAGTTGGGTCAATATTTTCCTATTCCCTGTTGCCGTCGAGCCTGACTTGCGTTTTTTCCAAGTTACATTTCTTAAGGTCACACTGGTTTGGTGCCCGAGCTAGCAAAGCCCTGTGTGTCTGATCCCATCCAGGGGCAAATCACTGAGCTCAGTAAATGTTTTCTCATTTGCAAAGCAGGGGTAGTGAAGCCCCGCCACCCTGGCAGGCTCATCGTGAAGAGGACACAGGACCACGTGAAATGTGGTCCGGTCACAGGCAGCTGGGCCAGCAGCAGCCTGGCCGGCACTCGTGCCCAGATTGACATTTGGAGCTGGGAGGAGGTGGGCAGTGTTGTGTGGGCCCAGGAAGCAGAGGTCCTGGTGGCACGGCTGGTGGATGTGGGGGACGGGTCCCAAGGTGAGGGTGGCACGGACCCAGCCTTCTCCCCTGTGTGGTGCCAGGCATCAACCTGTCTGAGGCACAGCGTGGGGGTCCTCCAATGTACCGGTTGCCTCCTCAGCTCGCAAACAAACAGGTCTGCTCCTGCAAGTTCACAGCCCATGTTCTGTGACACAGATGCCACTGATCGCCTGCACCCAGGGCGGGACAGCTGCCCATGTGCTCTGTGTGGTCACTGATCCTGGGGACTGAGTTCGGGTCCATCTCTGCTTCTGGGGGTGGCTCACGTGTGCAGCTTTAGGCCAAGGGACGTCATGGATTGCTGTCCCCAGTGGCAGTGTCGTGTAATCATGGTGGCACCGTCAGGGAGGTGAAGGTAACGATACTAAGTGCCAGCTTCAGCAGCCTTTATCGAATGCTCTGGTGCACAGGGCCCTGCTCCAAGCACAGACATCACCACCTCAGTTACCCTCTGTCCGCTCGGGGCGAGGAACTGGGACTGGACGGAGCCGGCTCGGTCACCCCATGCCCTGCCCCTGTGGGAGCAGATCGCCCCTCTGGCTCCTGGGGCCACCTGCTGCAGGTAAATGTCGTCATGGGCGGATGTTTATTACCTCTGTGCTGGACACGGACGGGGACGTGGCCTGATCCTGAGCAGTGCTGCTGTCGGGATCAGAGCTCGAATTCCTCAATCTTAGCTTCCTGTCTTTTGTTTGTGGAGCAGACACACACCTTACCCCCATTTTGATGGTTATATTACAAGAATTGATTCATATTATTATCAGATTTATGTGCTTTTTTTTCAAATTTTATTAGCAAATGTTTATAGTACACAGTGATCACGTTCCTTGTGGGGAGTTGGCCTAAGTACAGAAGGCAGCTCATTCTTTTTCCATTTGGTGTTTCTTCCTCTCCCTACTCCCTCCATCTCTTGGTCACCTCCCATTTGCCAAAGGTCTATCTCCCTGCTTCCTACCATTTTTTATTTTGCTCTTCACTTGTATTTTAGGTTTCTCACACAGGAGAAACCATGTGACTTTTAAGCTTGTGTGCCTGATTTGTTTCACATTATGGTCTCAAGGTGCCTCCATTTTCCTACACATGACTCAAGTGTATCCTTCTTTACAGCAGAGTAGTACTCCACTGTGTGGAAATGCCACATGCTCTTTATCCATTCATCCCACTGATGGACGTGCAGGCTTTAACCAGGCACAGGGAAGAGTACTAACTCATCTAAGGGTTTGTTGCAAATTTTATCATTCCTGCACTTTGTGACATAACTGATTACATCCAGTTCGTGGTATCCACTGAAACAGCAGCAGTAAACTCATTTTCTGAGTTTTGG
>RJWT010032869.1:0-14020 GCA_004365215.1 Cuniculus paca | reverse complement strand
TTCTTGGTTGGTAAGGTTCTAATTACATTTTCAATTGCATTAACTGAAATTGGATTATTCAGTAGTTTTACCTCTTCTTGATTCAGTTTTGGTAATTGATGTGTTTCTAGAAATCTGTCCATTTCTTCAGTGTTATTGAACCTATGAGAGTAAAGACTTCAAAAGTAGGTATTGAAGATCTTCTGTATTTCCACAGGGTCTGTAGTGATTTCACCCTTTTCATTCCTTATTTCATGGATTTGAGTTTTGTCTTTCCTTTTTTAAATAAGGTTGGTTAAGGGTTTATCAATTTTATTTATTCTTTCAAAGAACCAGCTCTTTGATTCGTTGATTCTTTGTATTGTTTTCTTACGTTCAATTGTGTTAATTTCTGCTCTGATCTTTATAATTTCCTCCCTTCTTTTGGCTTTGGGTTAGACTTGCTCTTCTTTTCTAGATTTTTGAGGGTACTATCAGATTGTTTATTTGTGTTTGTTCCATTTTCCTGATGTGGGAATTCACTGCAATAAATTACTCTCTGAGGACTGTTTTCATTGCATCCCATAGATTCTGGGAAGTTGTATTTGTATTTTCATTTGCTTGTAAATATTGTTTAATTTCTTCTTTGATTTCCTCTGTGACCCACTGATTGTTCTGGAGTGTATTATTTAATTTCCATGTTTTTACAGAGTTTTTGCAATTTCTCTTGTCATTAATTTCCAATTTGATGGCACTGTGATCAGATAGTGTGCAAGGAACAATTTTGATTCCTTTGCATTTACTTAAGCATGTTCTATGGGTAGTATATGGTCTATTCTAGAGAATGTACCATGTGAAACTGAGAAGAATGTATACTCTGATGTTGTTGGGTGGAAAACTCTGTAGACGTCTACCAGGTCCATTTGTTCACAGGTTTGATTCAGTTTTGTTATTTCTTTATTGATTTTCTGCCTAGTTTATCTGTCTCTTTGTGTCAAGGGTGTGTTAAGGTCTCCCATTATAATTGTTTTATTGCTTATTTGAGTTTTAATTTCTATTAATATTTGTTTTATATAGTTGTGTGCACCTATATTTGGTGCATATATATTTAAGATTGTTATTGCTTCCTCTTGGAGTTTTCCCCTAACCAGTATGTAGTGACTTTCTTTATCACTTTTGACAATTCTTGGTTTGAAGTTCACATCATGTGTAAATAGAAGAGCTGCCCCTGCTTTTTTGGGGGTTCCTGTTGCATGGAGTATTGTTTTCCATCCTTTGACTTTCAGCCTATGAATTTCCTTTTGGGTTAGATGGGTTTCTTGTTGACAGCATATGGTTGAATGTTGTTCCTTGATCCATTCTGCCAGTCTGTTCCTTTTGATTGGTGAATTGAGGCCATTTACATTAATGGTTTTAACTGATATATACTGGCTTATTTTTGTCATATTGTCTTTCTGTGGTGGTTTCTTTACCTTTTCCCTCTACTTAATTGTTTGCCCTGCTTGGTGTTCTTCTCCTGCTGTTCTTCTTGACATCATAGCTATTTTCAAGTCTATCTAGAGTATTTTTCAGTATTCTTTGCAGGGTTGGTTTGGTGGTCATGAAGTGCTTCAGCTGTTCTTTGTCATGGAAGTATCTTATTTCTCCATCAATTTTGAAGGATAGTTTTGCAGGGTACATCAGTCTGGGTTGGAAGTTGTTTTCCTTTAGGACTTGAAATACTTCACTCCATGCTCTTCTTGACTTCATTGTTTGTGTTGAGAAGTCTGCTGTGATTCTGATGGGCTTTCCTTTATAGGTGATTTGCTTCTTTTCTCTCACTGCTTTTAATATTCTGTTCTTATGTTGAATTTCTAGGATGCTGATTATTATATGTCTGGGTATTGATTTATTTTGGTTATGGCTAATTGGAGTTCTATATACTTCACTCATCTGTATGTCAGTTTACTTTCCCAAGTTTGGGAAATCTTCAGTTATTATTTCTTTGAATAGTGTTTTTATATCATTTGTGTTGTCTCCTTTTTCATTTACACCTATCAATCTTATATTGTTTTTCTTTGCATCATCTTGCAACTGCTGAATTGCTATTTCCTGATTTCTTGTTATTTTTAAAAGACCTTTCCTTTCTTGTTCACTAGCTGCAATCATGTCTTCAAGGTCTGAAAGTCTATCTTCATATTCATTGAGGCAACTTTGATGGCTTTCAATGGCATTCTTGATTTCCTGGCTATCTCTTTGAATCTGTTTCATGCATTCTAATTCCTTCTTGTATTGTTCATTCAAGATTTCCAAACTTTTGCAGTGCTCCTCTATTTTTCCAACTGTATCCTCTTTAGATATGTTTAGCATTTGTTTCATTATGTTTATCATCTCTTGTTTTACCTGGGAGACCATTTCTAATCTCAGTTCCTTTACAGCTTCATGGAGTTGTTTCTTTACTTCAGTTGCTATCATTTCAGAAGTTTCTGGTGTGTGGCTTATAATTTCTTCTTTGTCCATGTCTCTTTGGCTTGTTTGGGATGAACTGGAGGTGTGAGATTGCATTTTGCTCTTTTGTTTTGTCATTTTCTTGTATTGCCCTGTTGCAGGTGAATCCAATATCTCAGTTGTTTCCTGGGTTGAGGATGGCTGTCTGTATTTCCGGGAATTTCCTCAGTTGAGACAGGGTGTTAGGCAGGCCTTGCCGGATGCTGAGGAGTATTTTAATGCACCCTAAGTAGGGGAAGTATGCTGGGCAGACCTTCAGCACACCACACTTTATATGCCAAGGCTCTTTGGCTGTTTCAGGAGGCAGGGCAGAGCCTCGCAAGGTACTGTGCAAGGTTAAGAGACTCCAGGGCTAGGTGAAATTCACAATGCATGCCTTCAGCTCCAGCCAGGCCTACCACTGCAGCTGCTCTGTTACTTGGGGTTGCTGGGCAGAGCCCAGGAAAGACTCCAGGGATGCTCCAAACATCCCAGGCTGATAGCAAAATTGGTACAGGTCCTTACCAGGCTACTTGCAAGGTCCCAAGCTACATGGCTAGGTGACATTCTCTGTGCATGCCTTTGGCTGGCACCAGGCCCAGAGCCACAGCTGCTCTGCTGCTCCATGGTGACTGGGCAGAGCCCAGGCAGGACCCCAGGGATACTCCAAACCTCTAGGGCTGATGGAATTGGCACAGGTCCCTACCAGGCTGCTCACGAGGTCCCAAGCTCTGCCTGTGATTTTTAACATTATACAAGTCTGCATAAAAGAGATATGCTTAGAGAGATGAATGAAATGAAAGCATAAGTCAAAGAGCTCCAGAGAAGACTTCTGCTCACATCAACATCTTAGACAATATTCTCTGAAAATGATTGTATTTGTGCTCTATTGTTTCACAATACACCACCATAAAATTTAGCAGCTTAAAGCAGTCATGGCTGATTATTTCTCATCATTGTATGGGTCTGCTGGGGTTATGGGGGGCAGGTCTTCTTCTCCCCACATGATGTTGTCTGAGTTCACCTGTGGCTGCATTTACCTGGGTCAGAAGTTCAGCTGGGTTGGAAACTTCTATGAGGGTGTCTTCCTCACACAACAAGACCTCTCTGCAAGTTTGGTCTCAGTACCTTGGGTGGTGGACCTGGGCTTCTAAGAAGCAAAAGCAGAAGCTGTGGGCCTCTTTCAGCATAGGCCTGGAACTACCACATTGTACACTTTGCAGCATCCCATTGATCAAAGTGAGTCACAATGCAGTCTGGATCCAAGAGAAGCAGAAGAGCAAGTCCACTCTGAATGGGATGAGCAGCATCTGCCTGCATGTAGGGACAGGGGACACTTAGCATCATTGTTGAGCTCTGGAACTGAAACAAATAAATAAATAAATAAATAAATAAACAAAGAAACTTATCACCATCAAGTCAATATAACAAGAGACAAGGAGATAGAAAACATGGCAGATTAAAGACAGAATGAAATGAGAAAGTATCATTGCTTTCATTGACTAACAAAGATCAGAAGAGAAAAAGAGGAAATTATGTGTACAGATAATAGTTCAGAGCATTTGAAAAATTTATTAGCAAGGTGAATCTACAGGTACAAGAAGCAGAATGTGTATTAATTATGAAAAATAAAAAAAAGTCATACTCAGACAATGAAGTGAAACTGAAGACCAAAGACAAAACATCTTAGAAGCAACCAGAGAGAAAACATGAATCACTGTATTCATAGGCTTTTAATTGATACATGAGGCACAACCACAAGGCTAGCTCTTTGAGAACACTGTGGTGTTGCGGGATAAATATTTAATAAATGCAGATCTGTTGGCTTTGCCTGCCTAATGATGCCCATCCACTTTTTTTCAAGACAGCACACCTGACTTTTGTATAAAGATTACCCCCTCAGAGGTTCAGATGACCTTTACTCCCACTAGCCCCAGGGATGGACAATTGACCCAGTTCTGAAAAATCATGACATTACTTCTAGTTGGCCACAGTGATGGTTCAGGGTCAGGCACTAAATGCATGCTCAACCAAATAGTCACAACCCCAGGTCTTTTTTCTAGGAAAAGACAGTCATTTCTTCTATTGAGATGGCCAAAAGTAGAGGGTCTAAGTCTGGAGCTAATCATGGCCATCTTGACACCATGAAGGGAAAGACTGGCTGAGAATGGAGCCAAGAGCACAATCTGTAGATACAGAAGAACATTTTGCTACTTATGGCTACTGTTATTTACACTGAAAGAGCATTGACTGATGCTGTGGGGTAGTTTGAGGAAAGCCCTGTGGGTGATGGTTTGGGACTGGAAGTATCGGGAGGTGACTTTCAAACATGATGCTCAGAACTTTTCCTCTCTTACAAAGTCACTGTAGGACTCTGAAAAAATTATTTAACCTCCCAGGGCCTACATTTGCTCATCTGTAAGGTAAAGAGTAATAATAGGTTGTCAGGATTTAGTGGAATAGCATGGGGCTTGCTATATAAAATTATTCAATAAATATTATCATTCTTCCTGTTAAGTATTCTTCTATATCTGCTTCCCTACCCTCTCCTGCTCTGCCAATTGCTGTACTTTCCTTTCCCCATCAAAAAATGATTTTGTTTCAGTTCTATTGACAGAGAAAGACAGAGAGACAGGGGAAAGAGAGATTGGGATTATTGATCTAGCTTCTAAGACAAATAAACCAACTGAAGCCTGAAACAAGACAAGGAAAAGTAGTTTCTTGTTAAGGAAGATGCTACCAGTGGCTGCTTAACCAATGCCATCCCTGCTGGCTTGCTTTAATGCTGTCGGTCAAGCTTTGCTTAAGCATAATCTGATTGTTCTGGCCCCAGAGAACTTGTCTAGGATTGACAAAAGATAGCTCATAGTCCCTGAAGCTGCTTAGACACCTAAAGCTTACCACATGTCTGATGTAACTGGATGCATTCAAGATCACCTGAATCTTAATATATCTTGAAAAAGTCAGAACTTGAGGATAGCAGTGTCACACAGACATCCCTGTATCTTCAAAGGAGACAAAACCTCGTAGAATCTAAAAAGCACTGAGTGTTTAAATGGAGGGGACCTGAGAATTCTTTCCTTTTAAACCAGCGTCCAAAGCAGGGAACTTTCCCAAGGACCCTCATCTATTTTAAAATACAAACCTCTGTTTATTACTTTTCTCTACTTTGAAAAAAGAGGAAATTTGAGCCTAGGATAGCAAAAAGATTTTATCTCATATGCCATCTCCAATCAATTGAACTGAACTGAGAAAGATTCTCACTCTGGTCCTGGAAGACAATAATGGTATGATCAATTAGCAAGGTCTGCCATGGTCAACAGTCAGGAGTGAGAGGTTCTGGAGGAAAATAGTACCATAATCAATTAGCAATGTCTGCCATGGTCAACAATCAGAAGTTGGAGGCCTAACTGCTACATGTTTGTAGGTGGTTGCAGCAGAGGTATGGATAGGAAGGCAAAAGTTTACATTATCTGTTGTACTCTCCATATTTCTTTTTATATGGCCCCTGAATTTTTATATATTACATTGTATATTTTCTTTTACATGATGAACATTGTGGTTAGCATGAATTCAGGTCACGGTTCTATGTTACTCCCTATCCTGCAATAGATAAGATAAATTGCAATGTCAGGTCTTGGGTTATTCAGTTTTGCCTGTCTCTTATGGAGAATAATCCTCTGGTTGAAGATGTGGTTCCCTGTGCATGAGACCATTGGTACAGAAGAAACTACTACTACATTTTCTTTAAGGTAAAAATATCACAGAGTTAGAAACGTAGGAGACACTTGACGGATTGTCCAGTAAGATCTGATTTTAAACATGAGGAAACTGAGGCTCACAAGCAGGAAATGGCTTGTTAGAAGCTATAGAGGGAAATTCAGGCCACCAATCTTCCTACAACGCCTCATTCATTTACTTTATTTTTTCTCCAACTTTAGCTTCTTGTTTATCATAATCAAAGTTCCCACTCAAGAATCTTTTGAAAAGTAAGAATTAAATTTATGGCCATGTGGCATACTACAGTCTTAGCAGAGAAAAGGCAACATAAATGCAAACTAACAATGACTAGTTTAAGTCTCAACGTCAAGTGACAGAGAGTGACAGGAAGATTTGAACTGGTTGTTGGTCTGCATTTTCTAATCTGTTCAAAGACGCATTTGCATTTCCTAATCACATAAAAATTCACATCAGAAATGTTTCCTAAGGTCCAAAATATAACATCTTCCAAATATACTAATAGTTTTACATTTTAACAATTTTGGAAGTTTGGATAGTTTTGCATTCTCATTGAACCCCTACTATGTCCTATGTATGTTCCTAGGTACCAATAAGACAGATGATGAAGCACAGTCCCAGCTTTGCAAATTTCACCATCTGCTTGGAGAGACAAAAAATAATGTATGGTGCAATATAAATGGAATTATAAACGTGTATGACACAGAAGAAAAGAGATTATCAGGAAATATTTTACAGAAACAACATCTGAGCCCAGCTTAAAGGGATAAAGAGGAGTTTGTTACTAGATTTTGTGCACTTATCCACTCAGTAAACTTAATAGTATACCCAGGGCATTCCAATTATTACGCAGGGCCCTGGAAGTCGAGAGATACATAATATAGGGTTCCTGGCCTCTCAGAGCTCCTGGACTAGACAAGAATATCTCACATAAACAACCAAAAACAATTACTTTACAATATGTTGAGAGCAACAATCCGTTGAAATTAGTCAGAAAAAGAGGTGGTCAACAAACAGAATAGATTTAGCTACATTTCTTTCATCTATCACATTTTTATTTGCTTAAGCATTTTAGAGTCTTATAAAGTAAGTCATAGACACAATTTTAATATACCATCACATGCATATGGATTTTTTTTTACAAGACTTAACTTGTTTCTTTTCTTCTGCCTTGGTGACCATAGGAGGATAAGTGGAGATAGACTTCCACCAGCCTGGGATCCTGTGATAGAAGTAGTCACTGAGATGATTTGTTGTTACAACATAATCTGACGCATTTTATCTAAAGTAAGTAGATGCTATTGGGTAGATGCCACTGATAGCTTCACATCACTGGGCCCATAGTCTGCTTGTTCCATGTTCAGTAATGCTAAGATTCAGCACTCTTCTCAAGCACAGATAGAATGTCCTCCAGGACAGATCATATGCTAGGCAATAAAATATGTCCTAATAAATTGAAAAGTATTAAAATAATATGAAGTACGCTTTCCAAGCACAGTAGAAGTAAGTCACAAACCAACAGTGGGACGAAATATGGGAAATTGACACTTGGAAAATTCCCTTTCTAAGTAACTCATGGATCAAATAAGAAACTACAAGAAATGTGAACTGAATGAAAATGGAAATGCAACATACCAAAATTTATAGGATCCAGCTAAAACAATGCTTAGATGGAAACATATATTTTCACTTTTCTGTATTTTATAAATGAAGATCTCAAAATCAGCAACCAAAGTTTCTACTTCAAGAATCTAGAAAATAAAGAACAACTAAACCTAAAGGCAAAGACAGGAAATAACAAAAATTAGAGTGGAAATAAATGTAATATAAAACATAAAAACTAAGAAATTAATAAAAGCATAGGTGGATTATTTGAAAACATAAAAAATTGGCAAATTTTTAGTGAGACTAACCATATAAAAGAAAAGATGCATATCTTCAAATAAGAAATGAAAGGGGTAATGCTTCAGAAATAAGAAGATGTGGAAATACTTTGAACAACTTTATTTTAAAAAGACAATTTACATGAAGTAAACAGATTCCTGGAAATACACAAATTACCAAAAATGAACCCAAAAAGAAATAACAAGTAAGGAAATTGGATAGGTAATTTTAAATCTTTCCACTTAAAAATATTCAGGCTTAGTAATTCTATGAAACATTCAAAGAAATAAAAGCAACCTCTACAGATTTTTACAGAAAACATAGGAAGAAAGGATATTTTCCAACTCATTTCATGAGACCAGTATTACTGTGATAGCAAAATCAAACACATCACACACAAAGAAAAACTACTAACAATGTCTCTTATATGAAGATACATAAAAATTCCCACCAAAATATTAGCAAACTGAGCCCAGTGTCGTATAAAAACTCAGACATAACCGAGTGAGATCTATTCTAGAGTACAAAATTGTTTCAACTGTCCAGTGAGACAGTCTAATCCTTTCCTTTCAGAGAAGTTTTTTTATACCAACTTGTACCTTTTATGGAGCTCTTCCTCCTTTTATATTTTTATTACTGTTTATTTTTATTAGTCTTTTTGGCTTATCATCCAAGAGTTTCCCTTCACAAAGATAAATACTATGTGCATAGATGTGTGGGTTATGTGGTTTCCTTTTCACAACAATGTTACATACACTACTCTGCATCTCACTATTTTCTCATGAGAGTATTAGATTAACGTTGTGAAAACATCACCCCATCTCCTATAAGGAGGAAAGGTCAGAAATAAATATTCTGCTGGAAGCAGGGAGATCAATTAGGAGAACCTTGAAGTCATCTGGGCAAGAGATGCTAATTGTGGCTGGGACTAGGGTAGTGGCTATAGGGCTGCTGAGAAGTTGATAAGTTTGGGTTTAACGTGAAGCTGAAGTAACAGAACTTGAAGATTGGTTATGGGAGGTGTCCACAGCCTTGGTCACATTAATATTCCCAGTAGAGATAAAATTTTCTATGGAATATAAGATTAGAACATATCTATACTATTTTTTTTAAATTCTCATAGACAATTTCAAACAGATGTAAAGGTAGAACAGTTTCATGAGCCTCTGACATACTTGTTACGGTTTGTATCTCGACGCCCCTCTCCCCAAGCCTCAAGTGATCACGGACCGAGCTTTTGCAAGGTGATTGGATCATGGAGACTTGACACTCGCGGGTGGATTAGTCCACCGATTAATTTAGAGATACATGTGCTGTTAAGAGAGAGCTGGGGGGCAGAAGTGAGTAACTGGGGTGGGGCCTAGAAAGGTTAGTCTCCCTCTTGGGCTGCCTCTTCACCTTCATGCCTTCTGATCGCCACGACGTGATATCATTTCTCTTGTCCCGGGGTTAGGAAAATCAATCCATTTTAGACAGACCAGGAATACTGTGCTAGAACTCATAGCCTTTGCGCTACTAAACTCAGTCGAACAGGCCCCCGGGGATGAGGGGGTGGGAAGGAGACTGGCGCTATAGTGGAAAAAGTGGTTTTAATTTTAACTTTTATTCTGTAGTAACCATTTTCCCACACTGTTCTGTAAATCACAATGAGGAAAAAGAACAAAGCAATAAAAGCAAAATACAGTCAAATAAAACCCCACAGACAGCGTAGTTGTAGCTGATGGCACCCACGGGGGACCACTTTTTTTTTAAATGCCTCATTTGCTTCTGCATTTGAAATTTCAGAAGGCAGAAGAAAACTCACAGCTTTGACTTATTTAAGAAAATAAAAGTTTAGGTTATCTTTGAATCAATGCACAAAAATGGCCTAAATTTTTTTTTCTTTCAGCATACCATCCTGACAATGGTATCTGCTTTTAGTAAAGGACTTGAGGAATATTAGCTTCCTCTCAGGTAGACAGGGTTGCATCATACACACATTGAACTCTGTGACTTCAACTTCATGCATCTGACAAAAGAGGAGGCAGTGAAGAGGATTGGGGAGTGCAGAGGAATCCACCCACAATTCTACTTGCCCCAAGCAACTGCTGGTGAGTTTCAGGAAAGACTCCAGTTGCAGAAGTACTGGTGCAGGCCAAATGTAAGTCTTCGTGTTAGAAATTCAAGTGTATTTTTAATAATTGATCTCTAAATAAACCTCTTTTTTGTGATGATCAAAGGAAGAACCAGCAATGTCTTCCAACCTTGCAGGGAAATGTAATGGACATTCAAGGGTAATTTTATATTGTTCATCAACTTCAAACAAACCCCCCCATAAGGTATGATTGTTCTACATGCCAAATGCAGAGCACTCAAATAAGGATGACTGCCCAGATCACAGCGGTTGTCTTAGTGGCGCCTGTTGTCTTATCTCCATGGCTGAGTGGTCTTGGAGCAGGGACATCTGACTCAAACCAGGAAAATCAGATTCTTTCTCTGTGGAACACGAAACCCAGTAGAGAAGTGAGGAGAGCAGTGTTCCTAGGGACTGCCAGGTCTGAACCCACCAAACTTCCCTGGTTCCTTTTCTTTTCAAATCCTAATTTTTAAGCAATTTTTCAAGTTTTTCAGTGAGTCTTTTTAATGTATTTAAAGAAGTTAACCAAATGCTTTTGTACTTACAACTAAAATAACCTAATTAATATACCAAGGTATCATCCCTTTATGTTGGAAAATTCTTAGAATTAGAATTGAGTGTTTAACAAAAGCTCAAAGGACCCAGAGAGTACCTGTTGCACAAACAGCTCCAGAGAGCACAAAAGGAAGGTGACTGACTATTGAACCAGAGTAGCTAAGAGACATAGACTAGCATTTCCCAAAATGAGTTTCATGGAACCCTAATCCAGCTAGATGGTCTCTGATAAAAACAGTTCCATAGTCAATAAGTTTAAGAAATGCAGTATATCCTATTCCTCACCTAGAAAACCTTACAAATAAGCTTCTCAGGTACAAATAAGAGCCCTGCAGTGAAGACATTTAGTTGGCCTAAACTAGAATTTCTAAAGTATATTCAAGTAGCATCTAATCTTGTCTTCCTCCATCTTCCTACCCACCATTACTCCATCCCTCAACATACACATCCCCACTAACCTACTCTTGGGGAAATGTAATATGATAGGGGCTATGGTGAGAAAACCTCAAGCGAAAGGTTGTCTGGGAATTTGGGCTTTACTGTGATAAGTGGTTCAAAGGCTTAAGCTCTTAGTCACGCTTCAAGAGCTTGCTGAGAACTATATGATGCTCAGCGCTGCACATTACTATAGTATGGCAGGAAGAGTAAGAAGACCTGGTTGGAGTTCCAGCTCTGATCTGGAACTCAAACTGATTTATTTCCTCAGGGAACTTGATTTCTTTTAGATTTAATCTCCTCCTCAACTTACTGAATTTTAAAACAGGTCTAATGGAATAATAGATATAAGGACACTTTGCAAACTTCAAGACATTAAATGAATATTAGCTATTGCAAAAAATAAATAACTTGGAGAATGATGGAAGCTGTTTTGAAAATCAGACAGAGAAGAAGGAGAGAGGAAAAGAGACAAGCGAGTGGAGGGGGGAGAGGAGTGGAGGATAGAAGAGGGGAAGGGAGGGAGATAACTTCATGCCTTGTGACTTTTGAATACAATAAATGTTTTCATATAGAAGGTTGAGCATTAAGCATGCCAAGACAACTTGCTAATCTAATAAAATATGAGTTTTCATTTGTGTCTGTGTCTGTTAGTTATTTGGCATAACAAACCATCTCAAACCTCAGTAGCATATTTATTTATTAAGTTACTCATTGTCATGTGTCTGGGGATCAATTGGGATTCAGCTGATCTAACTAGGCTTAGTTGGGTTTGACTCCAAGCTATGGCTTGGTCCAGTTCTGCTCTGCTTGGACATGTGGCACTGATAAAGGCAGATATACAAGTGGCACACCTAACTACATAAGCACATGTCAAGCCCCAGTTTGGTCATGTCCTTTACTAGCCCATTACAAGCTAGGCACTTGGTAAAGGCCAAAATTAATAGGTAGGGAAAGAAGATTTTCCTATGAACTTGAAGTGGGGCGAGAGAAAGAAAATACTTAATAATCTACCTACTACAGTCTCCATGTCTTTTCTGTTCTTCCATTTCAAGAGTCAGACCTCCTGAGGGATTATTTGTAAGGGGAGGAAGGAGAGAGTAGACGTTACCTGAACAATGGCTTGTCCTGTTTTTCATAATATCCTAAAAAGTACTGAAGAAATTGTACCTTTTAGGTCAATCAGAAGTGACAGAACAGTTTTGAAGTTAACCAGTGGGAAAAGAAAGAGAGTTCACAAAATTTGAGATTAGCACTAGGATGGGAATATTGTCAGCCAAAACACTGCCAAAGCATTTAAGTGTAGAACTGCATGCTCTGCAGACATGTAGAAAGCTCAGAATAGACCTCTGCTAACTACTGTGAGCACTGAGCCCCAAGCATGAGCCAATGACCAACCATCATGACAGGTTGCAGCCAGGAGTCCTGTTCCTACTTTCTGGACATTTCCTCCACATCCTAGGTTGAGATGGAGCCCTGCAATGCTACAGGATCCTATTCATAAGGTTGAACTTCCTGCAAATTCAACACCCTGAGACAGATTACCCTACTTTTTAAAAGCAGAAAGATGATATATTTTGTACATCTGCATTTATAGCCTAATATTAACATCTTCTACACAGATTATTATTTCGTTTTATTTTAGCTATTATAAATGGTGTTGTGGCCTTTTTTTTTGATAACTTGAAACTGGCTGCCAGATGTAGCAAATATAAATATAGAATGTTCAGTTAAATTTGCATATTGGATAAACAACAAATTTCTCAGTATAAGTACATCCCATGCAATATTCAGGACATGCTTACATGACAAAATTATTCATGGTTTATCTGCGATGGAAACTTAATTAAGTGCAATTTATCTGGCAGTGTTACATAGGGCTTTATAAGCTTAAAGAATTTTTTAATCAGAAAAAGATAACTATTGACAACCTAGATGTTTTTGACTTGTTCTACAACTACCTACTGTACAATATGAGAGCAAGGGTTACTCTGAAGTCCTCAAGGAAGACAAAGAAGGTAGACTTTCCACTGGAACTCCAGAGGGATACTGAGTTCTGCTGTTCCTAGTGAATCAGTGTCTTTACCACTTGTCCCTGTTTGGAAGACATGTCAGGCAAGAACAGAGGGAATTCTCACATCCAGCCCACTTCTCCTCTGACCTTACTAATTTAAGATGGTTTCCAAGATTTTCTGGACATAACTGGGTAATCTAATAAAGGTAGATTAAATTACAGCTGAGTATTTTCAGATCCGAACATGGGAAAAATGTATCCTGTTTCAAAAAACGATAAACTGCCCCACACTCACTATGTTTTTCTTTTATCTGGGAACTGGTTAAACAGGAACTATCTTGAGTTATTGTATGTGAAGGTCTTCACAGCTGTGTTGGTTTTTCCAATTTAAAAAAAGGGAGAAAAAGAAAAAAGAAAGAAAACATTCTCAAATTCACAAAATTGTATTTTACTACATATCAAAAATGTGAGGGGCCTGTACTACAATTTCAGAAAGAGTTCATTTAAAAAGAAACACTAACCTTTCACCACCACCACAGCACACACACACACACACACACACACACACACACACACCATTTGTAAAGGCTCTGGAAGTGGGAAATTCTGGCTACCAAATCACTTAGGTAATTCTGCAGGCAGAAAAAACAGAATGTGGACTTAGACCAAATGAAATATTGGCCTTGTTCTGGTTCAGCTAACAGGATACTTAGACACAGAGATTTTGATCTGGTTCAGTAAGTTTAAAACATGGGTTCGTGAAATCTAGTTTTTGATTCACGATGGAAGTTGAGTTCCAAGAGAGAAAATAGTATTCTCTCCTACTTCGCATCTTTAAACCAACCTTGTCTGTA
>RJWT010032868.1:0-14022 GCA_004365215.1 Cuniculus paca | reverse complement strand
TTTTCCCCAAATATTTCTGACCTTCAGTTAGCTGAATTTACTGAAGCAGAGTCCACGAATACAGAGGTCCATCCTGCTATTATGCTTGTTTCTTCCAGCCAATAAAGTCCATTTCTGGTGCATATAGCCTAAGAAAATAACCCTAACGATAAAGCTTTGTGCACAAATAAATTATGCCTTTATTTACTAGTAGCAAAAACTGGAAACCATAAACACTAAAGTGGGACTGGTTTACTGTAAACTTAACTCTTCATAATTACGTTCATAACAACTGTGCAAGACAAAGATTTAACAATCTAATATTAAGTGCACAGTTACTTAAGATTATCGATATATTTTTATGCCATTTATTCCACGAAAGATTTCAGCTACCTTATAAAAACATACTAAAAAATAAAAACATATGGTAAAATCACACAGGAAAAATCTGAGCAAGCTAGCAAAAAGGCGCGTGAGCCATAAACTATTAAGTTTTAAGCTTCCCAGCAACCAAAATTACAGGGAAAGCTTTGGATCTGGTCGGCCAGTGCCCCCTCCTCCATGGTGGCCCCAAACAACCAAGCCCAGTGCTGGGAACGCGACCACCTACGCCGGAGATATGGGGCTGGGGACAAGACTGTTCCGCCCACACCAGAGTCCCGGGCAGGGGGCACGGCTGGGATCACTCCCTCCCAAGGGTCACCCCGCCCACTCCAGAGGCCGAAGCCGCCGCCCCGCTAACGCCATCGCCCGCAGTCGCCATCCTCAGACTCCCCTCAGGCCTGGGAATACTAGGAACTACCCAGAAACCTTTGAAAGATAAGAGCGCTCAACCCCTCGCCTGAGAACAGCCCAACCAGACCGACCTACCTCAGCCTGACCGCGGGGTTCCGCAAACCCCAGAGCAGTCGGAGGATTTGCTCTGCACAGGCGCAGCACCCCTGCCCTTCGCGGGCATGGTGCGCACGCGCATAACCCCTCCTCTTTTCCCGGCCTTCCCCGGGGACGGGGCCGAATGCGCAGGCGCAGAATCCCCTTGTTGGTCGCGGGCCCTGCGTAGTGCGCAGGCGCGTTTCGGTCCCTGGGTTGGCTGGACGGTACGGGAATGGCGGGGGTCGCAGCGGTTTCGCGGTTCCTCCGCGCGCGGCGCCTAGCGGTGTCCCGGCTGGTGAGTGGGAGCCATGGGAGGGCGGGGCCGTGGCGGAGGCGGGGCCTGATTAGCCTCTGGAGGGGCCCGCACAGGTCATGCTGAGTCCTGCTGACCCCTTTCCCTTCGGACTGTCTAGGAGGATTCTGGGCCTCGGAGCCCCTGCTTTCAGGGTCCACCGTGTCCCTCTGAAGGGCGAGACGCGCAGCCGCTCGGCGGAAACCCTGACCCCCTAGGCCTGGGCCTAGAAGCTCGCTCACCAAGGTCACAGGCGAAAGGGGCGGGACTGGCGGAAGCGCAAGTGAAAAACCTTTACTTTAGGATGTGGTGGCCTCGGTACAGTTTTAAAAACTAGTAGACAGAAGCACACTGACTGGTGGGGGAGCAGGACGCGTTTTGCCCGGGAGTTCTAGTTGGGTGTGGAGCCTTAGGGAGAGTGAGGGTCGGGACTACCCTACCTGATCGTTTGCTGTTAGTTTCTGAAAGCGCCTTCCATGTATTTATCATTGATCTTTTAGAATTTTATTTGAGCAAACTGAATTTGGATAGTTTTGTTAATTGGCTCTTTTAGGTGAACAGGCCTACCCATCTAGCTAACAATTTAATTACAAAGTGGAAGTCCAAATAAGAAGCAAGGCACAGAACATTGCAGAGTTGCCTTAGGCTCGTAATTATAACTGCAGTTTTCTCTTTTTTGAAAAAAAGATGTTAAACATACTTTCAATTAAATGTGAAAATTAATTGACAGCCATCCTTAAACAGAAAAACTGTGTGGGCTCTTAAGAAACTGCAGGAATTAGGTCTGTTCCTTAGGATTTGACAAGAGATGGGTAGGCTGTGATTGGAGCTAAATGGTATGCCATACCCGAGGCTGGTGCCCGCTGGCCCTGAGTACCAAGACTGGAATAGAAAAATTCTAGCTCTACAGTGATAAAAACATCGTGGTACTGGCAAAAAATCAGACTCAAGATCAGTGGAACAGATTAGAAGATACAGAAACAACTCCAGTCACAGTCGGCTATCTATATCTTTGACAAAGGGGTCAAAAACCTTCACTGGAAGAAAATAGCTTCTTTAACACACGGTACTGGGAAAACTGGCTTTCCACATGACATCTTTCACCATGCGCTAAACTAAAATTGAAACGGGTTGAAGATCTAAATATTAAACAATCTGCTAGAGAATAGAATAGGTAGAAGACATAGATGTAGGCTAAGACTTTATAAACAAAACCTTGATCGCACAGGAAATATTACAAAGATTCAACTAGGATCACATTAAGCTTTTGCACAGGAAAAGAAACCACCAACAGAATGAGGAGACAATCCACAGAATGGAAAAAATTTTACCAGCTAATCCTCAAAGGACTAACGTCTAGAATATATAAAGAACTAAAAAAAAAAAAAGTCCCCTAAATTTAAAGACCCAATCAAAAAATGGGCATCTGAAATGAATAGACACTTCTAAGATGAAGAAGTACAACAAACAAATGTATGAAAAAGTATTCAACATCACTGGTCATTGTGAAACAAATTAGAACAACACAGATTCCACCTCACTCCAAAAAGAGTGGCTATCCAGAAATTAGTAACAAATGCTAGTGGGGCCATGGGGGAAAAGGAACTCTTTTGCATTGTTGGCGGGAGTGCAAATTGGTACAACTTCTCTGGAAATCAGTACAGAGGTTTCTCAAAAAACTGAAACTAGGTGTTCCATTTGACCCATCTATTTCCCTTCTAGGTATCTTCATGAAAATGTCATACCACAGTGATATATGCATACATATGTTTATAGCACAATTTATAACAGCTAAATTTTGTATACAGCCTATATGCCCTTCAGTGAATAAATGGATAAAGAAAACATGATTTTTATATCCAGTACTATTTCTGAAATAAAGAAGGTACTACTCTGCCATAAAGAAGTATAAACTTGAAACATTTTTAGGTAAATGGATATAGCTTGTGAAATAAATGAGACACAAGTTTAAATACCTCATTGTTTCTGTTGTATTAGAAACTGAAAGGGTAAATAAGGAGCAAATGACAGGTAGATATTGGACATAGGAAGAACATGTTCAGATGGGAAGGGGCACAAATGAGGGGGAAGGAAGAGAAGGAGTTTAGTAAAGGAAAAGAGTAGAAGCAAAAAATGGAAACAAAACTTGTAAAGGGGAAGAAGGGTGAAGGGAGGGCAAGGGAATGGCAAAAAAAATCAGATTATGTTTTGTACAGGTGCAAATTCCCTGAGTGTTATCATTATATATGGCAAATAATTTTTAAAAATAAAACAACCAAACCAAAGAGAGAGAGAAATTCTAGCTCTGAGCTTTAGCTGAAAGGGAGAACTAAATAATTTCTAAGGGTAACAGGTCAGGGTGCATAAATCCTTTCCTCATGGCCTAGTGGCTTGATGGGAAGTGATCTTTTTCAACCTTTAGTTTTGTCAGCTGTTAGCTGGCAACATTTTATCTGGGTTATCTTCATAGATCTTCACAACTGTCCTTTGGTTATATACCTGTAAATATAGTGGCAAAAGCAAAATTGAGTCGTAAGTGAGTCCTCTGAAAATATGGTCTTGGGTTTTTAAGAAGCCTTTTTATCTATGAGGATAGCTTTTCCTGTAGAAATTCTGTCCCCAAGGAATATATTTATTGGCATTTAATATTCACTGTTTTTTCTGAAGAACTAGAGTTATCAAAGGAACAATATTGCCCTCGGGGTTGAAATTTAAAATGGATTAAGAAAATAGAGAAGTGGGAGAAGAAAAAGAGATTAGATGTAAGGTCAGAGGAAGCCAACTTGGGGAAACTGGTGGGGAAGACTGAAGGGAAAGAAAGATGGAAGAGATGAAAGGAAGAACAGAACAGAACCACACCCGCAAAGAGGTTAGGAACCACTTTCACATTCATATATGAACAGTGAAGGAGAAAAGAAAAAAAACAAAAAACATAAATGAAATAAAAAAGGAAAACAAAAAGTCCACTTCCAGGATTCTCTCTGGGTGCACTAGTAGACAACCTGTGGAGACAGAGTCCCAAATCATGCTGATCTGTCCCAGCAAACCAGCAGTTGCTTTATGGTGGAGTAGTGGCAGGCCTTCCCTGAGACCAGACTCATTGTACTCACCACGGTCCAAGCAATTTTCAGGGGTCTGTGCCCAACTGGGAGCTGCTAGATGAAGCCAGCCGCAGTTCTGGGTCCTGAACTCAGCTGGCCCATCTCCAAATTGGCTTCCAGCTAATTGCTGTCTCCTCACGGGAGGACTGAGTCCTCTGCACTCAGCACCAGCCTGAGTGCAGTCCTCAATGTCTGCTACTCCCCTCCTCTGCTGCATTTCTCTGCAGAGGCCTGTGGGGTCACCAGCCATCACTGTCACTGTGACTGTCCCCAGCTTCACACAGCAAGTCCTGTCTCAGGGTGAAGGCGCTGCCTTCTTTGTTGAAGTTTTTCTTGTCACTCTCTCTATGGACTTGATTTTTACTGGGTGTAGAGGACCCTCTTCCTTCTTGTCTTCCTCACAATACTATATTCCAGCATCTGGATGGTGACTCTCGGAGGCTGTTTTCTCTGCTGCTTACTGCTCCGCTATCTTCCCGAAAGTTTTCCTGGAATTTTTCTTTTAACCCACAGAATAGTGTCTCTTCCAAATTGCAGAATACTGGAAGACATCTTTCATCTCCCCTCTTCCGATCACTAAGTATGCTTGCATCTTAACCACTTAACAGTTTACACTGATCCTCATTCAGGCAGCACATTTGTGTACATACTGCCAATCCTGAGCATTACTCAGGAGGGTGCCATTTCAGCTAGTTGATTCTTGTATTGAATAAATTTGATAGTTCTTTTTTATATTTCTTGTTATTATCTTATAAAAATTAATGAGAAATGCAATTTTTGCTCATCCTGTATTTAAATAAGTAATGCTAAATGGTTAAAACTTTTTTTTTTTGAGACAGGGTCTCGCTCTGCAACTCAGGCTGGCCTTGGGCTACTTTGTAGCCCAGGCTGGTCTCAAACTTGGAACGATCCTCCTGTCTCAGCCTCCTGAGTGCTGGGATTACAGGAGTGCACCACCACACTGGCTTTAAAACCATTCTTTAGGATGTTTCTTGATTTTATTTTGGTCTTTTAAAATACAACCAGCAAAATGGAAAACATATCCCCCAACAACAGGCCAGTCTTAGCAGATGAAGAATGTTGTTCTGTCTTACAGTGGGCTATAATTTCACTAATAACTAGTTTTCTTGAGTAAATGTTCATGGGACAGGACATTTAAGTAGAGCTGTTGTGAGTTGTGGGGGTTACCAGGAAAAGGGCAGGGTGGTCAGGCAGAGGCAGCAGCACCAGCTGACAGAGCCAAGTAGCTGAAGCCAGATAGGGGCTGAGGCCAGCTTGCAGAGTGAGGGAGCGACACCAGTCCTTCCTCTTAGCTTGACGACTTTTGCCAACTGTCATAAAAAGCAGCAACTCATTTCAGAATAGAGATCTCCTGATATACTGTCCAGTGCCTTTTCCAACAGCTGCCAAGTCTCAGACATTCAGAATTCCAGTGTAAGGACTGAGATGCAGCCAGGAAGAATGCTTTATTATTTGCAAAATACAGTGAGACATACATGTTTTTCCCATTCTCCATGACGTGAAGTAAAATAAGATACTGCAGTTCAGGTGTGATGAAATACGCTCATGATCCCTGTTGCTCAGGAGGCTGAGACAGGAGGATCACCAGGCCAGCCTAGGCAATATAGCAAGATCCTATCTTAAAATGGAGGGTAGAAGGAAGTTTGGGGATGTAGCTCAGTGGTAGAGCACTTCCCTAGTGTACATGAGGCCCTGGGTTCAATCTCCCAGTTACTGTTAGAAAATACTGCAGAGAAAATGCCTTTTTCATGTTTGAGTGCCCTACTGAGAAACAAGCTTTACCCGGAAGGCATTTCCTAGAATGCCAAGTTGGGATGTACTTACCTGGGGGCTTAATACTTACCACTTGGGTCTGCCCTTCAGGGTGAGGGCCCCAGGGGAAAAAGAGGCACAGAAAGGTTAGTGATTTAGAAGGATAATTTTAATCGTGCATCCCTCTGCTTCTGTTCCTTCAAGACACTACCATCATCTGTGTCTCAGCAGTGGCCAGCAGCCTCCCAAATACCAGCCCATGGCTTTCACTTCACTGTCGACGGGAACAAGAGGGCATCTGCTAAAGTTTCAGATTCAGTAAGTTTATGGCCTTTTCTCAATTATGAACAGCTTTCTTGTTTTGGAATCTATTCCAGTTTAATGTGTTTGAGTATTGCACATAGCTACAGAAAAATTCCCATGGGCATCCATTGCATACTTAAATTTTTTATTTTTAGTGCAGTAATACTTAGTTGGCTAGACATGGTGGTGATAGTGCATATCTCTAATCCCAGCACTCTGGAGGCAAGACAAGAGAATTGCTGCAAGTTCAAGGCCAGCCTAGGTTACATAGTGAGCCTGAACTACATAGTGAGAACCCCATCTCAAAACAAACAAAAATTGTAATACAGGGCTGGGAATATGGCTCATTGGCACAACCACCTGCCTGGCAAGCACAAAGTCCTCAGTTTGTTCCCAGTACTGAAAAAACAAAATTGTAGTGCAAATACAAAGATGAATATTAGCACTTTTTGCTTGTCACTCTTAATCTATAGTCTAGGCTTTAGATCAAGTAAAGCAAATAAAAAGGAACAATATTCTCTGTAATGGCTGATGGAATCTCCAGAATAAGACTGTAGCCAGGAATGGAGGTGCTTACCTCTAATCCCAGCACTCTAGAGGCTGAGGTAAGAGCATTGTTGTGAGTTGAAGGCCACCCTGAAATAGCAAGACCCTGTCTCAAGGAAAGAAAAAGAAAAAAAAGGAATAAGATTGTATAGCCACATTAAGTGTAGGTTTTCCTGTTTAGCGGGCATATTCTGTCCTGTGTTTAAAAAAAAAAAAGGTGTGATTTGCTTGCAAGTTCTTATCTCAAGCTCACAGTAGTTCCTGAGTACTACTTGATACTTTCTCAGTCATTAATCAGGCCCTTGGATAATGGGCCTGATGCAAGGTTGTGGCCTGCAGCCAGGTGAATTATATACAATGTGCTTATCTAAACAAAAGCAACATTGTACTATTTCCACAAGAAACCTGGTTAGTTCTGATACATTTTAAGCTTAGACTTGTTTAAGCATATCTATATATAGGTAGGGACACAGAAAGAAAAGATGGTACTTAGAAAGAAAAGCGTATTACAGCAGGCATATTGATTATATTGTTGCTTTCCTCTGCTTTGGTTGGCAGAATTGACAGATGGCAGTCTTGAGCATTATTTCAGCTAATGGTGTATTTCCTAGTCCTTAGAGCAGACCATCTGCTATTCACAAAATCTGATTATTGGTCCCTTTTCCACATGAGGCTAATACCCTATGTGCGTATTCAGCCCTGGGGCAGGATGCAGACCCTCTGCATAGCATTTACTCTTTCCTTTGGTTATTGACTCATTTTCTTCAGGCTAATCTGCTCTGACTACAGCCTTAATATTTGGCACAGTTGATTGTGTGCTTAACAGCTCAATTTTCTTTTCCAGATTTCAACTCAGTACCCAGTAGTGGATCATGAGTTTGATGCGGTTGTGGTAGGCGCTGGAGGGGCAGGCTTGCGAGCTGCATTTGGCCTTTCTGAGGCAGGCTTTAATACTGCATGCCTTACGAAGCTCTTTCCTACCCGGTCACACACTGTTGCAGCACAGGTAAGACAAAGTGTTTACACCTCAAGGTTCTACATGGTAAAGCTCCCTCTGCCCCACTGGACGGCAGCCACATAGGTGATCACCCATTCAGCTTTCTCTTCAGGGTCACTGGAGTCTTTTTCCTTGGGAACCTTGCACGGCTGGAGTATTTGACCATCTCTCCTGCTACCCCTTTCCCATTGTGGTTCACTTTCCTTCCCAGCACTTACCTGGTTTAAAATGTGCTTGCAGAAGATGGGCCTTTTCTGTTAGTTGCCTTTTCATCACTGTGACAAAATAGCTGATATAATCAACTTAAATGGAGGAGAAGTTTATTTTGGTTTACGGTTTCAAAGGTTTTAGTGCATGGTCATTTGTCTCATTGTTTTGGGTCTGTGACGGCAGACTAGGTCCTTTTCCCCTTTAAGAGCACACTCCCAGTGGCCTAACCTCCAATGACCCCCTCTCCCAAAGGTCTTAGCGCCTCCCCATAGTACTGTGTGCTGGAGACCACCATTAGCATGGCCTTCGGGGGCCACCCAAGATCCATAGCAGCTGTTAGGTATGGATGGCTATGAGTTTTGATCATGACATGGATGTGCAGGGTAGAAAATAAGTGGCAGTGATGTTCTCAATGTAAAGAAGATACAAATAAGGTGGAAAAAAAAAAACAGTGGTTTTATGGTTTTCTTTTATTCTTGACTTGCTGTTGGTAACACCAACCATGTGTACAGGTAGCATTCCAAAGTCACATTTGACTGTCCTGGTATCTGGACTGTTTTCTCACAGAGAATACAGGGTATACAATGGCTTTCAGAGCCAGTAAAAACAACGCCTAATCTGGGGAACAGCCTCTAGCACAGGCTTCAGGCATTTCACAACACAGATAACTTATTTTAAAGCTGTATGTAAGCTAAAGAATGAATATGCCTTTGATGTAATCGTGGTCTACAAGGAAAAGTAGCTATGAATAAGTAATTCTAACTATTGTGTTAAGGCAACACATGAGTAAGAAGGAATGGAAAGAGAATAGCTTGGATTGAGTACCAGCTCTTGGGAAGGTTTAATCAAGGAAGACTAAAACTAGATGGGGAACTGGAGATTCCAGAGAGAACTGAAAACTCAGAGACCAGTCTGCACCCTGATTTTCATGGTGGTAACAGTTATATAATAGCTAGCACTGATTGTGTACTTACCATGCTATACCTTTTATTTCAGCTAGCTCTGTATTTTGCTATTATGTGGAGCTTAACATTTTTTATCAGGATCATCTTGGGTTTATAATTGGAGGGTTTGGAGGATGGAAAGAAAGTTAACTTTCGTTCTGTTGCCACAAAGTTTTTTGCTCTGCTACTGACAATCCTAACTGAAAGGTAAAAGGTATCATAACTGAGGACGCTGAGGCATAGTGATACTCAAGAAGAAATCCAGCTTGAGTCTGCTTGACTCAAAAGTTGCAATTAAACAATTGGAAAGAAGAGACAGAAATTATAAGATGTGAAAAATAGTTTATTTTTTGTTGCTGTAACAGTATCCAAAGCCAGATACTATATACAGAAAAGAGATTTCAGAAGTTCTAAGTTCTGGAGGCTGAAAGGCTGAAATCAAGCATGCATTGGCCTCTGGTGAGGGAAGGCTCCCTTGGCTGCATCCCATCATGGTGGATAGCATCACAGTATGTATGCGAGAAGAAGAGATTACATGATGAGATGGGAAACCAGAGAATGGGAGGGGCCACTTTTGCTCGTTTTTGACACTCTAGCTAGAACTACCCAGGGTCCCATGAGAAATGCCAGGGGAGCACCTCTTAGCGTCATCACACTGGAAAGGCATGCATCCAACACATGAACCCTTGGAGAACACACTCAGATCATATCAATGTACTGTTGTGAAAGAGTTAACTGAAGAGTAGGTATTGAAATTGGGGAAGAAGAGGATAAGAGTTTGATCCATTGGTTCCTTAAAGGTAAGACAGGATACTGTCCACAGATAACCAAAGGAAGTAGGGTGTGAAGTGTGTGTCACACATGCCTACAAATGCTGTTAGAAACGTTTTGTAAAATTACCTGATAAGTTTGTTGGGTGTGTTTGCGCCCTCTTCCTTGGGCCTCTTGAGGCCTTAGAAGGTCTGTGTCATCTCCATTTCAGAGGGAGATTAAATATGGAGGCTAGTCAGGGGAAGAGTTGTGGCTTGGGACCTGTGCTGCCTGCTCTGCCTCAGCCTCACAGAGAGGTACTGCACAAGGACCTGAATCAGGTTCTGGGGAAGTGAGGGCTAGAAGATATAAATGCAGCTCTAGTCATGGCTTATAAGGAATACATGTGTTTCTAGGGGGGAATCAATGCTGCACTGGGGAACATGGAAGAAGACAACTGGAGGTGGCACTTTTATGACACTGTGAAGGGCTCTGACTGGCTGGGGGACCAGGACGCCATCCATTACATGACGGAGCAAGCCCCTGCCTCTGTGATTGAGGTAATGTACCAGCAGCACTCAGATCTTCTCAGGCACAGTCTGTTTGTAATATAAAAGAGGTCCTGGAAAAAGAAAGGAAGCTGAGTATGATCCCTAGTACCATAAAGAAGAAAAACATAGAAGAAATTGATGCACATGTAGTGAGCCAAAAGAATGGCAATGAGCTGAGCTAACAAGGAAAAGTTTCCATATAGTTGCTCACTTTACCTAACACGGAAACTTTTTTCTGAAGTATTGATTTTTTTTCATACAGTATATTAGTATGGATTTTGTATATTTGTGTTAAAGTTGTTTAGGGAAAATCAACCCTGAATATCTTCACTTCTTTACAGTAATAGGCTTTTGTTCTTATTTCACAGCTAGAAAATTATGGCATGCCATTTAGCAGAACCGAAGATGGGAAGATTTACCAGCGCGCATTTGGCGGGCAGAGCCTGAAGTTTGGGAAAGGTGGGCAGGCTCACCGGTGCTGCTGTGTGGCTGACCGAACTGGCCACTCACTCCTGCATACCTTGTATGGCAGGGTAAGGTGTCTGCATCCAGGATGTGGGGGGCATGGTCTGGTCAGACATGGCCTGTGGTGACCGTGGGAATGGCTGAGAGGTCAGCAGTGAGTCAGCCCAGGCATTGCTTAAAAAACAATAGAGAACAACTGTAAGACACATGTAACAATTATTAATATGAAATTACTGGACATGCTATGAAAAAGCATACGTTGTTTCCTCTGTCTGTTTTGGAAAATTGACTCAGTAATTGTTGCATACCAGGTTGGACCTTTTGGTCCATCACACTCCAAGTGTGGGAATAGCAGATACTCTTAAGTTCTTCTACCACTTGCAAGTTCGTGAACTGACTCATTTGTTTTAATACTTAGCTTTAAAACTGAAGGATGAATTGAGAGATAGCAGTTACTGGGCAGTTAATGAACCCATTTTGGTATAACCAGAGCATCAACATCTTGACTATTATTTGCAGATGGATGGGGCAAGTGTTAGGACACCAGTGGCTTCCCAATGGCTGAATACACTGATAATGTGGCAGGACTTGCCTGTCTTGGAGTTCGTGTGGGAGCTGGCCCAGGTTTCCTAGGGCCACTTGTATTCATTCAGGGACCATTAGACTAGCACAGGGAACACTGTCCAGTGTTGCCCTCTGTGAGTGTGGAAATGGGATTATTTAAACTGTCCCGTTGGGCAGGCATTAGCCCTGTGTGGCCATTGCAGTTGCAGCTGGTATGACTGACAAGTTGAAATGAATGTTTTCATTAATAGAGTTGCTGTGTGTGGCCAATAACTAGTCTTGGTCATGACCCTGGCCTCACTGTGGTACCAAATTCTGAGTGCATTGAGTGCTGCATGCAGCCATAGGAGAGCTGGAATGCCTCTGAAGGTTGTGTAGTAATAAGACATGCATTGCCAGCAAGAGCAGTTCAGAGCCTGCCGTATTGTCTCTGACACACATTGTCAAGTATTTGCATTCTTCATACATTTCCTATATAGTGCTAACAGCAGAATGCCTTGTTGTGATTTTACAGTGTTGTAGGCACTGACTCCAATGTAAGGTCCTGCTAGCGACTCTGTTTCAACTATGGGATCACCTTAGACTTACCTCATCTGTTAACAGGCTTAAGTTCTGTAATGTTTTCACATGGTTTAACCATTCACATTTTAAGTGTTTGTTGATTTAACAGTTACCCTAAATGTAATTTAAAAGGTGGGATCTTTTTTCTTGTAGTCTCTGCGATATGATACAAGCTATTTTGTTGAGTACTTTGCCTTAGATCTCCTGATGGAAAATGGGGAGTGCCGAGGTGTGATTGCACTGTGCATAGAAGATGGGTCCATACATCGAATAAGAGCAAAGAACACTGTTGTTGCTACTGGGTATGGATCTATTTTTATTTTATTTCATTTCTCTATAGAAAAGTTGAATTTCAGGACTTCTTTAATAAAAATGTGGATATGATAGAATAATGGTTCAGACATACGTCTTGGTAAAACCTTGCGAGGGAAGTAATCTTCCCAAGCCTTGGCAACTCCTCTTGTGGAAGTAGAGGTGGGTGCAACACAGTGCACCCCTCAGTCATATCAGAGGCTATTACCAGGGTGCCACAGGAGGACACTGAGGATCTCATGGCTTGCCCTCCTGCTCTGAGTTGAGGAAACAGCTTGGAGAGTTACAAGACATGTTCTGGTGTCACTTTTCTGGCTTTCGTGGCTACTGACCCTCTGGAATAAAGACATCCTGTTTATGCAGTGCTAAAAGTAACTAAATTTTACTTTATACAGTATGATTTTTACCATTTTTAAAATTAAGAAATTTAATTATAGCAAAGGGAGCAATCAGCAAAATGAAAAGGCAGCCAACAGATTAGGAGATTATAATACAAACCTATGCCTAATAAATTAATATTCATAATGAATTCATACAACTAAATAGCAAAAATACCCAGATAACCTAACTAAAAAATGTACATAGGGCCTGAATAGATATTTTTCCAAAGAAAACACACGTTGCCCACAGGTTTGTTTCGTTTTGTTTTGTTTTGTTTTTTTGCGGCACCAAGGATTGAACTCATGACCTTGTGCTTGCCAGGCAGGTGCTTAGGCCACTGAGCTAAGTCCCCAGCCCACCCCACAAGTTTTTGAAGAGATGCTCAACATCACTAATAAGAATTCAGATTAAGCCGGGAATCTAGCTCAGTGGCATAAGCGCCTGCCTGGCAAGTGTAAAGTCCTGAGTTTGATTCCTGGTACAAAAAAAAAAAAAGAGAGACATAACCTCACACCTGTGAAGCTGGCTAATTACAAAAGACAAGAGATAACAAATTTCATGATATAAGGAAAAGGGAACTCTCGTAGACTGGTGGAGGGCATGTAAATTGTATTGTGGAATTTCCTCATACAACTAAAATTAGAGCTACCTACCATATTATCCGGCAGTCTCACCCCGGGTGTGTATCGAAAGTCAGTGAAGCCAGCAAATCTTTTTTTTTTTTTTTTGCGGCACCGGGGATTGAACTCACAACCTTGCACTTGCCAGGCAGGCGCTTAGGCCACTGAGCTAGATCCCCGGCCCTGGTGTTTTTGATACAGGGTCTCACTATGCCATTCAGGCTGGCCTTGAGCTCACAACGATCCTCCTGTCTCAGCCTCCCGAGTGCTGGGATTACAGACGTGAGCCACCATGCCCAGCAAGCCAGCACATCTTCATGCTGATGTTCATTATAGTATTACTCATTGTCATCTAGATAAGCAGTCAGCCTGTTGATTGATGGATAAAGAAAATATGGTATGTATAGGCATTGAAATATTATTCAGCCATAACAAGGAAATACTGTTATTTGAAAGAATGGGTATACCTGGAAGGCATTATTCTAATTGTAGTAGCCAGGCACAAAAAAACAAATACTATGTGATCCTACTTGTATAAATCAAAAAAATAAATCAAAAAATGACAAATTCAGAGACAGTAAAATGGGCCAGGCCTGGTGGTGCATGCCTGTAATCCCAGCATTTGGGAGGCTGAGACAGGAGAATCGTTGCTGATTGAGCTGTTTTTTTAACTCAATCTGAGGCGGCTAGAGAAAGATATGAGCAGCACAGAGAAAAGGGAGGAAAGAGATAAGATAGGGCACGGAGAGACCAGCGCACGCACGGCATGGGTGCACTGATTCTCTGAAGACAAAGGCGAG
>RJWT010032867.1:0-14010 GCA_004365215.1 Cuniculus paca | reverse complement strand
CAATTTGAACTGTAATTTTATGAAATATAAATTTTCCTTAAAATATTTCTTCTAATTACATTGACAAGCATATCCTATGTCATTCTTTTCCTAATGTGTTAAAATTTTACTTCTTATTTTTATGCTTCTAGTCTTCTTCCAAAACTGATTTTTTGGTTAGAGGGCTATAACACAATAGAAATTTAATTGTCTGAAGTTATTTTGCTAATTCTTTGATGATAATTATACCTTCAGTGGAATATTATAGTTGTGACTCTTTCTCTTCAGACCTGATACTTATCTCTACATCTTATTATCTTTCTAGGTTGTCTAGATTCACTATTCATAAAGGAAAAAAATTGAAGAAAACTTTTCATCTTCTAGTGGTCTTCATTTTTTAATTAAAGTCTTCTTTTACTTTAAAATGAAACATGGTAATTATACTAGGTTTGAATTTAGTATCCATTATTCAACGAAAAGTAGTTCTGTGCTACTCTTGGTATGTTAAGAATTTTAGGACTAATTGAAATTTTATTTCATTGATCATACTTTCTGATTCTATTGAAAAGATTAATCAATAATTCAATTTAATCTTTTAATATATTGTAATTCCATAATAGATTTGCTAGGAGTAAACTAGACTTGTATGCACAAGATAAATTCATTTTATTGTTAGGTTCTACATCTTTAATAGTTGAATTCGATTTGACATTCTATATTATAGATTATTTCACCAATTTCCCCATCTCAGTTTGAATATATATTTGGTATAGTACTTGTCTACTATTTATGTTACAAAGTACAAACCCCAAATGAAGCAATAGAAAGATATAGGAGACATGTAGTCAATCTTTGAGTCAGTACTCTAAGGAATTAGATGAATTTGAAATCTGCAAATAAACGCAAACATAGCAACCACAACAGCAAGTAAAACCCAAATATGTCACATTGATGATGATTGACTCAATTTCCTACACACTGTATGAAGACATGTATCCATGTCCAGACAAAAATGTCATTTGCTTTAATTTTTCCTGTTGTATATGAGATGTATGTCAAGCAGTAAATTCATATCAATTACTTAAACACTTTAGAAAATTCAAATGATCTTCAATGTAGTTTCTCAAGTTACAAGATACAGGTATGGAAAGTTGATCAGACAATATAAGCACAAGCCATTCCTTCGAATGAATTAACAGAAATTAGCATTATGATTATCTCAGCTATCTATATACATATTTCCTTTCCCTTCCTTCTTTTCTCTTTCCCTCATCCCAGTTGTTCTTTCCTTTTGAGTAGCTTCTTCTTTGAAGATAACAATACACAATATGTTAACCACTGTTAATTTTGTATCATCTTGTTTTGAAACTCTGTATCATTGTTTTTATAACTTTTTTCGTTTTATTTATTTATTTTTATTTTTTTTGGCGGCACCTGGGATTGAACTCACGCCCTTGTGCTTGCCGGGCAGGCGCTTAGACCACTGAGCTAGATCCCCAGCCCTGGTGTTTTTGAGACAGGGTCTCACTATGCTGTTCAGGCTGGCCTTGAGCTCACTTTGAAGCCCAGGCTGGTCTCGAACTCACAATGATCCGCCTGTCTCAGGCTCCCGAGTGCTGGGATTATAGGCGTGAGCCACCACGCCCAGCTAACTTTTCTCTTTTTAAAATAATAAAATTAAATTGATTATCAGGAATAAAGTAAATCATAAAGATCACAGATTACTTCAATTTTAGAACTACTGACATAGAAATGATTATGATCAATCTGTTAAGGGAATAAAAATGGGATTGCTTAATTAAACATGTTAGAAATTTCAACAGAATATTGGAACTCTAACAAAGAAATAAATGTTAGGAAAACTTACACCAACAATGAATCTTTCTGAGAATCTCACTACTAGATGTGCCACAACTAAGGAAAGGATTGGCAGACATAATGACATGCAGAAAAAAAAAAAAAAACTTAAATGTAATTTTCAAGAGCTGCAATAGTATGAAACTATATAGTAATACACTCTGAATTTTGGAACTAGAAAAAGAAGAGGTTAGAAAAGAAAAGATTAAAAAGATGGAAACAGATATTTTACAAATGTATTTCTTTTAAAATAT
This sequence comes from Cuniculus paca, assembly GCA_004365215.1. Taxonomy (NCBI): domain Eukaryota; kingdom Metazoa; phylum Chordata; class Mammalia; order Rodentia; family Cuniculidae; genus Cuniculus; species Cuniculus paca. Next base: position 11,920 of record RJWT010032867.1, on the reverse strand, counting down.
AATTAAAATACATGAGTAGAAAATTTTAATCACCATTAATAGTACATAGGGACACATACATTTTTATATTCAGTTAGAAATGGTACTGGACCAAAAAGATGACATGATATATTTAATATATTGGAAAAAGAATTGCCGTGCCAGAATTCCATATCACAAATATAAAGGACTTTTCCAATAATAACAAGTTAATGAATTCATTGTTACCACATCTGTCATTTTTTTAAAAAAAATATTCAGGAGAAAAGCAATTTACACTTAAGAAGTGAAAAGTCTTGATAATTATACAAATTAAATAGTTTTCTCATGTTTAATCATTTGTTCCTATCATAGAAAGAGTAATAGCGTGCAATGTACTTTATAACGTATGTAAAGTAAAATAAAGTAAGTTGTCAAATTAGGTATAGGAGGAAATATATCATAGTAACATTACTATGCAATGCATGATTTGAGTGATATTTTCTTATGTGTGTTACAAATGTATATTTAAAAAGATTATCTCCTGAGTTTTTCAATGATTGCATGCATTTCTAAAATCCCATAACACTCTACATTAAAAAGTGTAGGTTTATATATATATAAATTATATTTTAATATAAAATAAAGAGTGAACCTGAATGAGAAAGGAAAAAAGTAGAAAGAAACATAGTGGTTTATGGAGACTATATTTTGTGGAAGCAGAATTGGAGGTTACTATATCCACTGTTTGATTTCACTGCTCATCAGACAAACTAAGAAAAGTGGGGCAAAATCCCACTTTAAATCTTCATTCATCTCAAAACCAAGTCAATTGAGAATTGAAATATTAAAAAAAAGAATTGAATAAAAGATATTTTAAGATAGAAGTATAAAATTATGATATTGGGCTAATAAGTGGAGTAACTGAATAAAAAGAGAAGTGTTTGAAACAGTTTTAACTGGGTCAAAGTAAGTCATGACTAAGTTGCTATACTTTGTGAGACATTTTATTCCATTTTGTGAACTACATGTATTTGCACATAAGCTATAAAGTTTAGATAAATTTATTTTTATTAGAAAAATGTGTAAATTGTGAATCCTAACCCAAAGAGTAAAAAAATTAAATATACAGGTAACAAATAAATTTATAGTACAGAATAAATAGAATCAAAAAACTATCACAGGTTCCAAGTTAAGTAGAAAATAACCAAGTAGCACACACTGTCATCAAATCAGCAGATTTTAATTGAACCTTAAAAAAATTACTTTTACTTAAGATTAGTGTAACATTTTAAAATCACCCAATCAAATTTATGTGCATTTTTGAACGGGATTTTAAAAAAATGATCCAAACCGGGAATATAGCTCAGCAGCGCAGTGCCCGCCTGGTAACTGTGAGGTCCTGAGTTCAATTCCCAATACCAATAATAATAATAAAAAAGTAAAAACTAAGAAAACCCAGTATTTACTTTTTAAACCCCACCTTATATGTAAAAATATATTATACTTAAAACATTGCAAATGCTGCATACATATTGCTATATTGTTAAGACTCTATATGTGTGGAAAATACATTTCACTTTTTCCTCACATTTGTATAACATTTTACTTATATATCAATTTCTAGGTTGAGAATTTCGGTTTCTTTTTGTTTGGTTTATTTCTATTTCAATTTTCTAAAGATATTTTTCCACTGCCTTCTCACATTGTTTCTGGTGAGATAGCTCCTGTTGTCTTGACTTTATCCTTTGATATGCATCATAACATTTTGTTCTCACACTATGAAATGTATCTATAATTGGTTTGGAACAATTCAAATTTGATGTGACTTGTGATAGTTCTTTTTTTTGCTTTAATTTTGTTGTACTTTGATCTGTTGCTTAATTTTAATCAAGTTGAAATTCTTTGAGAACTGTTTTTCAAAATACTTTTACTCTTATTTTATCTACTCTTCTTTCAAGCTACCAATAAAATAGATAGGAGAACACTTGGCAACTGCTATAGTATACTGTCATCTTCATTTTAAAATATTTTTCTAGGTACTATTTTAGATCATTTGTATTGGCATATTTTGTATTTATTAATATATTCTTCTATAATATTGGTTTTCTGTTAATAATTTCATGCTCAATATATCAGACACTATAATTATATGTTAGTCACTATAATATTAATTTCAAAAGTTTCTATTTTGGTCACATTAATAACAGTCACATGTTCACTTAACTTTTTGTTTGTGAATTGTAATATCTATGACAATACTGGGTCAGTTTTGATTGTTTTACTACTTAAGGATTGTATTTTCCTGATTTTTAATATGTCATATTCGCTTCTATGCTAGAATTTGTGATTTTACTTGTACTGTGATACATTTTTTAATATCTTAAATACTCTTGAACTTTGTTCTGGGTTGTAGTCGAGTGATCCGAGATTATCTGGTCCTTTCAGATTTAAACTACATATTGGGTAGACTGGAACAATGCAGCTTTTGGTGCAGATTTAAATTTTCCTCATTACTAAGACCATACTTTTCAGAGTAATCTGTTATGATTCCATTGATTTAGAAAGTTAACTAACTGAAAGATGGGTAATAAGTGTAAGTGCTAAATATTGTTCCTTATTTCCCCAGTCTATTCACATATCTTTACTAATAAAGAGTGTGGAATGCACTAGAGTCCCCACTGCATGAGTCTGGCTCTTTACCTGTGCTCAGCTCTCTCCTCTCTACCTCCAACTGCTGTCATCTTTTCTACAGACTTTAAACTGTGTATTAACTGTATTCCTTTTCAGAAACTGCCTTCAGACATTAAGACAGGACAATTTATTACTTACCATATGCCTTTCTTACCTTTAAAAATTACTATTCATCATTTCCTAATGTGCTACTTAAGAGAACCATTGTATTTTTTCCATTTTTTTCTTTTCTGCTCCCTTTTTCTGTTTCCCTTTATCTCCTCCATCTCCTCCTCTTTCTCTTCCTCCTCCTCGTCCTCCTGCCTCCTCTTCTTCCTCCCTCCTCCTTCTCCCCCTCACCCTTTTTCTTGATAGTAGGAGGAAAGAGTATTAGGCATTCATTTTTCTAGCGACAATTTGAAATGGATAGTGGGCATTTATGAGGAAATACTCAGCAAGCAGTTGAACCTATGTATCTGCCTTGGTGGCGAGGCATCATTGTCAGGGATAACTTTTAGGTAAATAGCAACGGTGAAGCCGTAAGACTAACTTACCGAGTGGGTAGTGAAATTGTTATAGTGTACAAAAGTTAATAAGAATTGATCTGAATAGTGGTTACATAAGCAAGACTTGGTTGTTGACAATCTACATTTGGAATAAGTTTAAGAGGGTGATCATCAGAACTCTAAACACAAACATACATATTTGTTCTTTCAAAGGTAAAATGAGGGAATTGAGCAAATATAAAGTTAAATGATATGCACTATCTTTTTTAACCCTCTTACCCCAGGATGAATAGGAGAAATTACTGTTCGAGTTATGGAAAATGTTCTACCAGTAAAATAGAACTATTTTATCAAATGCTGATTGCTGAGAAGAAAATAAGTCAATTTATTTGTGCACATACATATGTACACAATGTGAATATATATATATATATATATATATATATATATATATATGCTGTAATTTAACCAAATGATATTCTATGCACAAGCGTTGAGAACCATGTCCTGTGAGTCATACAGTTAAAAACAGAATGAATTAACTGTGGTATTTGTGGAGGTCAATATCACAAGATAGTAATTAAAACAGATGCTTGAAAATAGGTTTTTATTAAATAGCTTCTGACTTCAGGGAAAATATATGATTGGCAAAAGAAAAGTCTTTTTATCCCCAATCTCCAAATACTCATGGGTTACCAGCTGAGGAGCCAGGGCCTCACTGGAGGTGGAACATGGGTCCATGACCTGGCAGGCTGTATTGTTGTCTACAGGTCTTTTATTTTCCCTTTGCCTGTAGGCAGGAGCAGGTGGAGCAGCTCTCCTTCACCATGCCCTTCCACCATGCCATTTCTCCTGTGAGCCGCTGAATCCTCTGATACTATGAGCCAAACTAAACCTCTCTTCCTTTAAGTTGCTGAGGTTGAGTATTTTGTACTTGGGATGTGAAAGCTAACACAGTAAACAATTGAAAGGTTAATCTAATCTTAATTCTCATATAGTTAGGATATAAACATTGTTATTATATTACTTGAATAAATGACTATTTGCTATCTATGGTGTTTCTTCATCCCACTTGAAGTATGTAGATTTTATATTTAAAAGGATTCAAAGGAAAAAATTCAGATTTTACATAATTTCTCAGGGTTTTATTTTGATAACAAGACATAATACGCAAGAAATGTCTGTGTTATCACTTGATGGGTTTTCATGCATGTAAACATCACAGATTCAATTTGCTAAGCGGTATCTACATAGATATTAATTACTTCCCTAGAAATTTTAGAGCTGTTTGTATACCAAAGTGTTATGAAATAAAGCTATTTTCATAATTTTCTATTTGACATTTAAGTTTATTAATTTAAATCATTAATTTAAACCAAACAACTATGGTCTCATCAAATAGATTGTATGTATGATGAGTACATGTTTCTTATGAAGGTTTGCAATTATTAGCCAGGAATAGTTAAAGGATGAGTAGTACCTGGTAATTTCCATTTGTTTTTAAAACATGAGAAATCAATAGTTCAGCTGAATTGGTCATCTATTAAATGCAAATTTAGTCATAAGCATACATTCATTATATTTATTCTTACTTCATTTCATAGCAATTTATTGTATTATTGTAAATTATGCTTATTAAATCATAATGCACAAGCTTATATTTCCATATGTTTTTCAGCATTTATGACTTACAGGAAATATTTATGTTTTACACAAGGAGCAAAATGATATACAGTGATAGACACTGATAGACACCTTATAAAAATAAATACAAAAGTGTTAGGCAAATATTTAAGTAAAAATCTCACTAGAAAAATTATCAAAAGAAAAGATCAATTTATTTAAGAAAATAACCTCAGTATTATGAGTAAATTACTGTTCAATGGGGGATCAGTGTTATAGATAGAAAAGCATTTCTACAAAGAAAGCAATTTTTGTTTTATGATGGCAGAAGAAAAGCACAGATATATTTAACTTCAAAGAATGTCTGAATGTGGGTGGATGATCATAATAGTGTTTATGAAATGTGTATTCACAAACAAATTTGTGACATTTTAGGCAATATAATATGAAGTATAAATATAAATGAACACCTGATTAATTAGGGCTAGTAGTATCCTGGAGAATACTTGGCCTTAAGGTTAAACAACAATAAAAATGTTATTGATGAATTGTAGCATAATTATAGACAAGTTCTACTAAAAATGTGTGAAAATTGCAGTAAACCATAAATGAATGCAGAACCTGGAGATAAGAAGAGAAGTTTTGTGGGCAACAAAATATGGTAGTTACCAGTCTTCTGGTATCAGTTTGTCAAAACAGAAATACAAAGGTATGGATGGTTACAGAGACCAGTAATCTCAACTAGATATATAATATTAGAAGACTGTAAAATTACATAATCTTTGAAGATTAGCTTTATCAAAAGAAATTAGATATCCAAAAAGGGAGCTATTCCAGAAGTTAAGACTACTTTTCCTTGTGAAAGAACATGAGTATCATAGACATTGTACCTTTCATGTGTATTCCAGTGGGGGAGGGGTGGTTAGAGGGGACATGGTATGAATTCATTTCAGGACTTTTGCACAGAGTTACATCTCCAGCCCTTTTGGAATTTTACTTTTTGGAGAGAGGGTCTTGTTAATTACTAAATTGCCCAAGATGGGCCAGAATTTACAATCCTCCGGCCTTTTTCTTCAGAGTGTTGAAATGATACATTTTAGTTGATAAATTTGCAGTTTTCTCAACTATTATACCTAAGGCATTTCAGTGCACTATCCAATACATTAAAATATAAGCAGTAGTAATTCATATCATTAGTAAATCTCTTACAGACAAGTAATTAAACATAAGAACTTACTTGTTATTTGAAAAAATATGATATTGGAAAGTGTAGCTGGAGTGTAAATTATTAGTAACTATTAAAATACTTTCTTGCCTTAATTAACTTAATTTTTTAAACTCAATAAAAGTAAATGATTAAACGTAAATCTCTGATAAGGTAATATTAAAATTTGCTCTTAATTTAGCTTACATATAGCTGAATTGTTCTTTGAATTGGAACATATTTTTAAGTTAACTAGGTTTCAGTTTTGGTATCTTTAAAATGGAATGATAGAACTAACTGGCACGTCAATAAAGCATAATAGCTAAGCATATAACAACTGATAGATTTATGTTAGTCTTTTTTTACTCTAAGTAGTATTTGTACTGGAAATCTTTTCTTTGCTTTTATTTTTCTCCAGCAAATTTATGACCCTTAGTTAGCATAAAAATATTTTCTTAGTTTCATTTTTTAAACCCATATATGGAGGGCTTATTTTAAAAACTTTAGAATACTATTTATAGAAATTTACAAAAAAGGAAAAGCAGGTATATCCCTATACTATTCTTGTATTACTCTAATTAATTTTTAGTCAGACTAATTCTATTCAAGATTTGTCTGGTATACCATATAATGAATATGTAAGCAATTAAAATTTAACAACTAAAGCTTAGATTACCAGAGAAATTGATTTTTAATAATTACTTCTGGGAAAGGAAAAATTTTATTTTTGACTGAAGTCCAAACCAGTATCATGGAGTTGAATTATCCAAATAGTGATGATTAATAGTGATTATTACACATATGAAGTAACTATGAGGAAGCAGGAGCAGAATTTCGTATCCATAGTTATGTCTTAGAGACCAAAAATTAGTTTTACATAAAAAAGTGCTGAGAATGATTTAGGTAAGAACAAAGATTTATTTTTATAAACTATATTAGTTATCGTATTTGTGAAACTGTCTTAATGAGAAATCTTGGTTAGTATATTGAAAATTAAACACATTTCAATTCATTTAAAGCCTTGTTATTTGCACAAGCAAGTAACAAAACAGAAATGACATTTGACAGTCAACATATTGAGAGCTCAACTCTAACTAATGTAAGCCCAAAGTTACATTTTGTAAATATACTACCTTTTGTATATTCCATAAAATGTAGAATAAAAGTAATGAAAATGTCCAGGTTTTTGCCATCATTTCATTCTTAACATTTATTTCATTAGAGGTGATTTCACTATTAAAGAATAATTACTACTACTTTTAAACTGAAAAAAATTAAATATTCTTTATTTTTGGCTTAGTGAAGTGTTCTTAAAAATATGCCAGTTACTCTTAATGAGAAATAAATCAATTATTAAGATACAGGGGTGAAGGTTATTACAAAAGCAAGATGACTTTTGACCCAACACCTGCCCTTCATGAACAACCATTATCAGTAATTACAGTTTCTGAGAAATCATGAAATTCGTTTTTTATTACTTTTCTATCTGTGGCATATACATTTATTTGAAATAAGTTACAGTACAGCAGAAATATATGGAATTTTTGTTCTTCCTTGAAACAGGGACTATTTCAAGAAAAAAGTCTGATTTCTATAACAGAATTCATTACTCACTGAAATGTGTATATGTAAAATACACATATTAATAAACTTTGTAATTAAAAGTGAATACATTGGGATAATTCACTATAACATTATGTACGTCCTTCCTAGAATAAATTTAAATAAAATAAATATGAACTAAATCATATTAAGTCATGATTTAAAAGAGTATTTGATAGACTATCTAAAATAATGTTAATATTAAATGTATGACAAGAATATTTTTTTGAGTACTTATTTTGCGTTAGACACTAGGCTATTCATGGGAGAAAAACAATTAATCAAAAAATGTTTACAGAAGGCCGGAGATGTGACTTAGTGGAACAGTGCCGCTTGCTAAGAGCGAGGTCCTGAGTTTGATTCTTCAACAAAACAAAAAAATTACAAAGTCCAAGTGCACCAAGGAGACAGATGGAGAAATGACTTTTTAAATGTAAATGTTCTGATAGAGAAAGAGGAAATTGTCATAGAAAAATATATGAGAGTCATAATAAAGTCAGAAAACTACAAATTACAACAATTATTTCATTTAACACTGAATAACAGGTAAAATATAGGTAAAATAATAGGTAAAATTGGTGAAGGATTTAGCTCAGCGGCATAAGTGCTTGTCTGGCAAGCACTAGGTTGTGAGTTTGATCCCCGGTACCAAAATAAAAGAAAAAGGCAAAATTAGGAAGAAAGTTTGATATATAGAAATACATGTATTGGTAGATTACATGGGTTATTCAAATAGTTCAAAGAAGTTTTATACTGTATGGTAAGTTTTATACTGTATGGTGTTTGGAGAAAGTGATGATTATGAAATAAGAAATGAGTTAAATATCTTGAACATGAAGTTTGTTCCAAACCAAATACCAAATTTATCTCAGAAAAACCTGAAAAAGTTACATAATTAAATCCACTCAATTATTATTATATTATATCCTAGTATATTATACTCACAGAGTATGATATGAATGCGATAAAAAAAGTCACAAAGACAAGTCAGAGAGTTTTTTTAGATTGATCATGCCACTGGCAGGAATGATAAAATAGACAGGTGGACTGCAGTGATGTTGAATATAAAAGATGGAAATAATGCAACAGAAAATGAGTGGGACAAGTAAAGAACATGAAAGTCTGCTTCTGACTTGAGTCAAATAGTGTTCACATCTAAGGAGTAGAAATCAGCAGGAATCAATATTTCATTAACCCTAAATTATTATAGATTCACCATAATGATATTTTAATTACCAATTGGGTATATCTAAAAATAACAAATAGTTGTTTGTGGTAACTCAGACTATATATTCTTAAAAAAAGATTTTAAAATTCATTTGCAAGCATTTCTACAAAATTCTCACATCTTGTTGCCAAAATTTCTTGATGCTGGATCCCGTACTTTACACAATAATTATAGTAGACCTAACAAGCAAGAAATCTCTAGTTAAATCAGAATCCTATGAATAGGTCTCTAACGAGATGAAATGAAAGATGTTTGAGCATTTGCTGATTTAATTCTGTTTCAGATAGGAGTTAAAGTTGGAAATGCTGCTGTCTGTAACGTTCATTAAAGGAAGAACATAAAGTATGAATAATATCATCCTGTACACCTTTCTCTGCATCAATAGGTCTCCAGTACAAGGGCAAACTACTGTTAGACTGGGCCTGAGTTAGACTTTGTTTACAGAGGAAAAGAAAACAAGGGCACTAGAGAGACTTGAAGCTTCTCGGATTGTACTTAGACAAAGATTAAATGAAACCAATCTTCTAGCTAGACAGACATAAACCCTCACATAAAGGCCCATTTCTCTCAAACCCTTCATACCTGCTGTGCAATGTGCAATTTTCAACAGAATTGCAACATACAAAGAATGCTGACCAAAAAGTACCAGGATTAGCCAGCCCTGAGAAACTAAGGAGGAAACATAAGAAATCAATTTAGCTAAGAGAGAATTTTACTTTGATTAGTATTAGGACTCTTACAGACAAAATAAACAATGTTAAAAAGAAGGATACTGTGGCTGGAGATATTTATGCTAAACTAAAAGATTCAAAATATAAATACTAGAAGTCTAAAATGAATTGTAAGATAATAAAGAACAAGTTCACTCTGGTTAAAAACAGGCTTGACTCAGCAGTGAAAACAAATGATGTACTTGAAAGTACAAGTGAAAACAATGATGTACATACTTTCAAGTATGTAAAACTATGCTCTGCAAACTGAAATTTTTAAAGAAGCATGAAATAAAAACAAAATCATAATATACCATCTCTTCACTGTAGAACAGTTCCAGAATATGTATTCTATGTATGATTGGGATGTCAGAAACAAAAGAAAAAAGAAATGACTAAGAAGAATTACATGAAGTAAAGGTACCTGCGGAATTATCAAAATAAATGATAGACACCAAATTACCAACTCAAAAAAGGTCAAAGAACAACTCACAGTATGAATACACAACATTCTTTCTATACCAACTATTTAATTACATTTCTCATTGCTGAGTTAAAATATACAACACCTCAAATTAAAGGAGGGAAGGTTTGACTCACAATTTGTAGGGGTTTCAACTCATAGTTCAGTGACTCTGTGGCAGGTGGCACCTCAGAGGAGACATCACAGTTCATAGCAACAGAAGGCAGCAAGCAGCGAGCACCCACAGCCAACAACAAGCAACAACCTCTTTCTGTCCTTTATATCTTATCCAGGCTGCCTACCCAGAATGGGGCAGTCTTAATCCAAAACTGAGCCATGAATCAATCCCAGTATCAATTTAGATGATTCAGTCACTTTTGAAAAGTAACACCTACGACCCTGTGAGGACACGGAGGAACTCTAGACGCAAGCCACAACACCGAGGCAAATACAACAAAAAAATGACAAAAAATCTAATACAAAGAGAAAATCTTAGAAGTCAGAAAGCAAGTTGCCCTAAAGGAGAACTAAGGTAAGAATTATACTGAACTTCTCTACAAAAAAAATCACACATGAAAGAAGTGTGAAGTGAAATATTTAAATGGTGAAAAAGCACATTACAGTTTTATTTTTTATGAAATTATTTTTCAAATTGAAGTAGAATTAAATATTTTCTCAGTAGAAACTGAAGAAATACACTATAAACATTTCTGTCCTGCAAGAATTGCTACAAGTTTTTAGAAAGAATAAAAAAGTAGAGATCAGAAATTAAGATATTTAAGTAGAAAATAATTTAGAAGAAAGAAGAAAATCTTTTAACATATTTACAATTTATCAAAAATATGAAAAACTGCAAGCAAAATTATTTAAGTAGTACAATATGAAGTAAAATAGTAGATGGATATGTATTTTATGATTATTTATGTAATACAGATTGATATTAAAAGCTGGAAAAGTCATAGTCTTTCCTGCAGAGGCATTATAATTAAATACTCTACAGGGGATATATTTATTGATGAAATACAGGAATAAAATAGGAAATGAAGATGTTAATGAATTTACTAAAACCGGTAAACTTGCTATGCAAATACAATTCAGTTGGGCAATTTACAAATAACTTTCATGTTAATTTTGGATATTTCTAGTTGAGCTTATAAATTCTTCATTTTAGGATGAAAATATCTCTCTCAGAATGATTAGATACATTTACTAGTTTGCGTTAGTTTAACAAATTAATTGCATTAGAACTCAGATATTTTCAATTAAAATATCTGATTCTGGAGAGAGTTGGAAATAATGATAATACTCAAGGAACTAAGCAGGTGTAGTGCAAGAGCTAATTTGATGCAGAAGGGTTTGAATTTTGATATTCTGAAGATGATGCATCATCTTCCCACTTCAGCTTTAATATTTATTGTGTCAGGAAATATATTTCATGAGAAGATAAGTAGATGTTAAAATTTTAACATCAGATCTAATATTGTAAAAGTAAAGCAGATAGTGTATATTGCACTTCTGTAAAATGCACTTATAAATCAGATGAGTTCTTTAATAAATCTTCAGTAGTATTTTTAAAATACTGCTCAACATCTTAGAACATAATTTCTACTTAAAATGCACTAAGCCTTTATGAGGGTGAATCTTTCTTTGCAGTGCCTATTGCTCATTTCAATATGTAGCCTAATTATAATATTGTGGCTTTGAAACCATAAAATTCTATATTACAATTCATTTGATAACACTTTAAATAATGCATTGTAACTCCAAGTAAGGATTTGGTATATTTTATTTCAAAATGCAGTCCTTAGGATATGACTTAGCTAGCAGCATGTGGCTATTCAGACTAGAAAATAAGTATACTTATTTTAGGGTCTTATACTCACTAGACTACATCATGTAAATCTCAGTTCGTAGTAGTGCAGTCCAATGTCCTAACTTTTATCTCAAATAAAA
>RJWT010032866.1:0-14011 GCA_004365215.1 Cuniculus paca | reverse complement strand
ATTGAAAGTATGACTATAAAGCTAAGCCACATAAGCTTTCTTCTAAATCCGCCTGCAGGCATTAATGCTCAGATTTGAGATGGCATCCTTATTTGCTAAGTGCAAAGATGGTTACAAAAGAGCTTTTCTCACTTTGAGGATAAAAGCTAAAGTATTCTTTAATTTTGGTTACTGCCTGGCTCATCTCAGCACCATAATAGTTGTTTGGCTCAAAACCAAAAAAATAGCAATACAGTACTTACATGTCTATGGATCAAAATTAGATGAAAAATTGCTGTTTCTCATCTCCAAAGCTATTTGCTGCACATTTTATAACCCTCAAGATGCCTTTTGTAATATGTGATAACAGAGCCAACTGCAGCATCTGCCTGGAAAGAGATTACTTTAATTATGGACTCAACGTCCTGTTTTCTGCAAGTGATCCCCAGAGACAGGCTTTCTGTCGAGGGAGAGGTGCAAGGATGCACATGAAAACCTACACGTCAACGCCGGAGAGGTGGATAAACTGAGACAAGGACACCCGTACACAGCCTTCGTTTGCCTAGTCTTCGATGGGAGGGAAGAGGCCATCATGATCGGTTTTTAATTATCCAGCATCTGCTCTTCTGACTTCTGATGGGAAAGGCAAAATGAGCTTATAAAAGAGCAAAACCTTTAGATGAATCTATGCAAGAAACAGACTATTAAAGAAAAAAAAGGTGGGGGGGGACTGTCCAAACTACTGTTCATGTGATGTTTTTCTTTCATTTTCTCTTACTTTATTTTAAATGAAGAAATGAAACACTTTAATTTGCAACCATTTTTTTAAATGAAAAGATTTGGTGTAATACACTAATTCATTTCCTTTCCAAAATGAAAACTAAGTGTGCTTTATTGCTTACTTGCTGTATAATATTATTAGAAAGTGAAGCTAAATGGTTTTCTTATTAACTCTAGTTCTGGATAACACATCAAGTATCTTAGTATCAAGAATTCATTTGCCATTTAGTATAATATAACCATTTATAATGAATTTCATTTAGAATACATGTATAATGTAAATTCTTTATAACATAACATTGATTAAACGTTATAAATGGGCACAATGTCAGTTGTTGTCTTGTTCTTAGTAATTACAGGAGAATCAGGTTCCTTGATCAGTAACTTTATCGGGACTGTGTGTGTGTGTGTGTGTGTGTGTGTGTGTGTGTGTTTAAATGCATAACACATACTCATATGGGATATTTGTGATTCTATCTGATTTCTGAAAAAGTATAAGCACAAAAAAGCGTATTTTGCATTGTTTAAAAGATGGAGGATTATAGAAGAGTAACCATGGGGATTAATTTTAAACTTCAAAAGAGGCATTTAAGGGATTTGGCATGGAGTGATTTTGTGTGTGGGAGGGAAAGACGGAACAGAAAAATGTACCTAACAATCATAGTAGGTGAAAACGTCAAGTCTTTTAAACATTGTACCCACTGTGGCATTCATTATTTTTTGGTGTTAGAGTGCTATCCTATTAATATTTCATACTTTGATAAAAAAAGTCTAAATAAATATGTCAGGGAATTTTTAATATTAGTATTTAAGTCTAAAACATTGAAATACAAAAGTGGATACTTTTTCAATTATAGTAAATGACAAACTGGAGAAGTTTTTAGAATATGTTTAGCTGGACAGTTTTATGGAGATTTTCATACTGTATATATCTTAAAGATGAACAGCTCAACCTGTGTTACCAATATATCAACAACTTATAAATGGGAGAAAAGGAGTGTCCATTTCTGTTTAAAGTTCTTAGATTTTAGGAATGAAAGCAGTATTTATGGATTTTAGGAAAAATAGAAACCTAATAGAAAAAATTGTATATATATAACTGCACTAGGTCATTAGTCAAAGGAAACTAATTCATCATTTTTAATCTTACATTTTCAGTTTCTTTATTTCATATAATGGATTTGAGATTTGTTGTGCCAACATTCCATACAAATAAATAGTCAGGGAAAATATCTGAATGGCTCATTTGAAATAGGTTGAGATAACTTTGTCAAAGATCAAGGGGCACCAGAGTTTTCTCTCAATGACTATTTATTCTATACTTTCAATTCCATGTTATGTTAACGTCCAATCAAAATTTTTGTTAAGATTTTTCATCTAAAAGTTGTATCTGGGCTATATACTTACTTTTCATACAAACTATTTGTTTTGGACTCTTTCTGAGTTTGTTTTTGATAAAAATGTCAAGTTAATTTATTTGGACTTTCTGTCTTTCCTGTATGGGTTTGACTGCAAAATACCTTCACTTAGATTCATAATTAAAAGAACAACAGTAAACAAATCTATACCACAAATTTTCACATTTGTACTTGACAGTAATAACACTTTTTAAAATGTGTTTTAAAATCATTTTTTCTGACTGTGAAATAATGTGGCTAAGCAAATACCTATATGTATATAGATGTACAGGTTCATAGCAATGTGGATATATGTATGTTTCTACTATCCTAGAAAACAACAGTAAATATTGGGGGTAAATATCTCTCTAGATACATAGAGATAGATACATAGATAGATAGATAGATAGATAGATAGATAGATAGATGTTCAATTTTAGGTTTTACAAAATTAAGACTTACTATACATATTATTTTCTAATGTGGTTAGGTTTGTTTTCAAAGAAATAAAAACTTTACAAATATATTCCTAATAAATATCCATCTACAACACCATCCAAATAATATTACATAACTGTACTCTAAAATATTTAGTCAATGTCTAATTTGTGGACATTTTGCTTGCTTCCCTTGTTCACTATTACAGAGTTTTGTGATGAATAACTGTGTAGCTAATGTTCTTTGTACGCACTTTATAAAAATGTAATTTTCATATTGAAGTTAACTAGAAAGTCAACCTTGTGTAATCACAAGCATATTCATAAAAGCACTTATAGCTGGGCATGGTGGTGCATGCATGCCTATAATCACAAGTTTGAGCCCAGCCTGGGTAACTTAGTGACTTAGCAAGACTTGTCTCAAAATACAAGGGGGTAGGGGGCAAGGATGTAGCTCAGCACAAATGCCCTGGGTTCAATCTCCAGTTCTTAAAAATCAACCAACCAACCAACAAGCAAGCAAGCAAATAAACAAACAAACAAGCATTGTTTGTTTTCCTGAGGCCAGCATCACAAAGACTAATATGGTAGTTAAGGTTTCTACTTTATTGGTGATGGTGCTCTAAAACAGTGCTTGATAGTTATTTATAGGTTAAGATAAATGTCAGTTTCCTAATCATTGTTCCAGTTACCTAGTCATCACTTTAACGAAATATAGTGTCATGCTGCACTATTTTCTGTTCTATTGATGTATTTCAGTAAATGCCCTGAAAATTTCTGCTTTACTAGGCAAATTAATTCAACTGAAAGCTACACAACCTGGTCCCTTTCCAAATTCCTGGAAGGCACAGCCTTGCAACTAACCAGTCAGGAGTGAGCGAGCCTCTTATTCTGCTGATTATGTTTGTTGAAAAGGACTTTATGTAATTTGAATATAATCTGCCCATCCTTATTTTATTAGAAAGGCATCAGAGAATGTAAATTCCACCAGTAAATGAAAGTTGATTTTATTTTATAAGTATTCACTTTGTAAATTCCTAATTATTTAATGATTTTAGGCCCTTAGCAGAGCCTTTAAAACTGTTGCAGGTGGTGAAACATTGTTTTCTGTTTATTAATAATGTCTTATTATGGCATTATTTTTGTGTATCTTTTCTTCCATATTCTATTTAGTCTTCTCTAGGAAAGTAAATATTTTATATAAATATTTTATGTAATATCCTTAAGCATCTCCTACAGGAAACTCTAATGAAGTATTCTTACATGTTATGATATTATGCAGGTGTAAGTGTAAAAATAATTAATATTAAGTATCTTTGCCATTTAGAAGAATCTTTCAGGTCACCCCTTGTGTCATCTGGTGAGCAGTCTTTTCTACTTTCATCTCTGCTTTTGATAAACTGAAGGCAGAGCAGTGCCCGAAACAGATAAGGGTAGACACACATTTGAATCATTGCATATCTGCTTTTAATATCTGCCTGCCCCAGGTTTCAGTCTATTGATTTAAAAATGTAGAAGTGAGAATTTACAGTGAAATTTTCATGTTTATAGGTGATGCTAAACTTTTCTGGGGAGTAAAATACCAAGTTGATGTGCATAAATTGTAGGATGATATTGTACACAGGAGTGAGCAGAATGATTGTTAAATTAGCATTAATATAGAGACACATACGAAGATCTGTAAGCAAGAAAAAAAATAATGTGAGCCATGTTATGGAGTCTGAGTTATCAGATCTGTTCCCAGAGGAAGACTCAAGGAGCATAGGACTGTCTCAGAGACATCAGTGCCACTGTGATTTACTGGCTCCTCAGTTCCGGGAAGCCCTGCTAGGGCCAGTGGGAAAAGCACAGAATCAGCAGGTCCTGGAACCGTTGTTGAGATGTTTGGTAAAATTATTTCTCTCTCTCTCTCTTTTTTTTTTTTCTGAGACAGGGTCTTGCTGTGTAGTTCAGGCTCACCTTGAACTCAGTGTGTAGCCCAGGCTGGCCTCGAACTTGCAGCAATCCTGTCTCTGCCTCGTGATTGCTGGTATTACAGGTGTATGCCACCACACCCGTCAGGTAAAATTATTTCTGTAAGGCCTGTATCCTGTCACTGCTGCAGGACAGCCTTGGGAAACTGTGTGTGTGCGTGCACATGCACACGCATGGTGTGTGTTCCCAAAAAAAGATGGCTCTGGAGAACCACTATAAATCATACTATTTTATTTTAGAAGGTAACTTACTACATATTGATCTTTTTACACAGTTGCACAAATTAAAAATGATTACATTTGCTTGCTTTTTTTAATGTAAGGAAACCTATTTTGAAAATTATATTCCTTTTCTGCTGTTTCTACATTGAAAAAGTGAAGATAAAACTCTAGAACTTCTTCCCTGTTTTAGAAGATTTGATGTACAACAATTTAATTTACAGGACATTGTATATTCCTAGACTTTAAAAAATATTTGTTTTGTGAATAATTTAATCATGCAATTTAAATATCACCTCTGAAATACGTTTTTGTTGATTGGAGTCCTTCACACAGAGCTTTTCAGTGCAATAGTGTTGGGATTGACAAGATCTTCAAATCACGTCTACAAGAAATACTGCTTTCTCCTGGAGATTTTCAACATAACATGCTTTATTGCCTCATTTTTTGTCTTTGGGGATATTTGACTCACAAAGAGAGACTACCAAGTGTATCATTAGCATTTCAACTCAAGAATGACTTTCCTCAATCCATCATGTGAATCCACAAATAAAGTTTTATTTTTAAATATGAAATTGTCACAATGCCTAATAACCATATTTGACCAAGAAGTAGAATGAATTGCTGGCAAGTTAAATCCATTAAAGTTGCAAAAAATATCCTGGTGATATATTGAAATTTTTATAGATAAGTTTTTGGATGCTACAAATTTATGACTTTAAAAATCAAGGAAAATCACATTTTAGGTATCCACCTAGCCACCTGCCTTAGAAACTTCAACACAGGGTAAAGATTAATTTACTTGCCTGGAAAAAGTAAAACTTTCATACGTCATAATATGTTAAACTTTATAAGGTCAAACATTAGCCAACACATAATTAATGTGACCACAAGCTCAATTTCTCAAATAAATATTTAAAAATGGAAAAAAAATAATTGCATAGCAAAGTTGACTCAAGAAATAGTTCTAAAATAGCTCGTAATAATGGTTGCCTGCATTTCTGGAAATCAAATCACTTCTGTGAGCAAATATTTTCAGTATATTAAGTTGTTCAAATGCCAATTGGACAGCCCAGAGTCGACAATGGAAAATCAGTCAGCAGAACATTTCAGTGCATCTCTACTTTACCTTGCGGATTGCTTGTTTCTTTCTGTACCTTCCTTCATCCTTAATTGACTTTGCAATTCAAAGATGTGTAAATTTACTTGGAAAAATGCTACCTTTTTAGGAACACGGCCAAGTGGGTGTACTGAAAGGAGCATAATCCTCTGGCCTGGCATAACTTCAGGCTCCGCTGGTAGCTAGAAAGACTTCTCATTGTAAAGAAGAAGGAACAGTTCCAGAGAGGTGAGCTCAGTGTCACAGAGCTAGAGGGTGACAGCTGCACGAGAGCCCAGCCCCTGCTGCCCTGTTCTGTCTCTCCGCAGACCCTGTGGTCCTTCGTTCCCTGGGTATTGCAGGCCAAGTGCGTGCGTCTGCTGCCTGTCTTCCTCATGGCAAGGACAGCGAAGCCTCCCACTTAATCATCACAGCAGTGACCCTTGATTGATGATGAAGATGAGGATGCTTCATTTGGACTTATTAATCTGTATAAGCCATCACACTATAGTCTGGGTTTTCAGCAGCAAGCTCAAACACCAATAACTATATTCCTGATGAAGTATTTCCTATATCCAGTGTCTGAGATTTTCTTGCTGTGATCATGGCAGAAAGCTTCAATTTTCTAGACTCATCTGGAAAATGTGCTCATGTAGAAAATCCAGTTCATGAAGCATTACTGTGCATTTCCCTTCTGACTTTTGAAAACAACAAATAGCCTCTCCTTAAGATAGTACAAGGTTAGTCAGTTGACTTACTGTAGTTCAGTGTGACTGTCGTGTCTGCCTTTGTTTTTCCATATGAAGATAAAGCTGCTTTTATTTAGCATTTGCAAAAATATCATGAAGGATCGCTTAAGTGTATGCCACCTCGATGATCCTGGGTGTTAGGAATGGTGAGAACACAAAGCATTGTCGTGTGGCTGTACCTTTTCTCAATTCCCATGTGGTGTTTCTAAAGAACTTCAAACTGACAAGGATTTGGGACAATGGGGGCGGGGCGGGGGCGGGGACAGAGGGTCACAGGAGAATATTGGCCGCGTGTGTAGAAAGAGAAAGGGTTTCTAGTGACCTTCCAGAGAGAACAGTGTCACATTAACATCTTCATCACTGACCTGAAATAGAGGGAGAAGAACGCGTTAATTACATTCTCAGACGATGTTAAATGGAGAGATGTTTGTTACAAACATCAATGAGGAATAAGGTGAAATTCAGAAGGTCTCTACAGATTGCTTAGAGACGATAGGAGGGAAAGGTGATTTTTTTGTATTCAGATTCTGCAGAAAGGATCAGATAAACCCACTGGTCAGGAGAGATAGTTTAGAGTTCCTTGATTACAGATTAATTCAGATAAGACTCAAATCTAAATAAAATAAGCTAAAAGAAAAAGATTAGTCTTTGTCATATGTATCCAAATACCCTACAGGCCAAGAAAATCCAGTGCTAATCAGCTACAAGCTACAGTATTTAGTTGCTGTTGTTGTTGTTTTGATTTTTGAAAGGGGGGTCTCACTGTATGACCCAGGCTGGCCTTAAGCTCTTCAGCTCGGTGATCTTCATGCCTCAGCCTACAAGGGTGTGCCACTGTGCCTGCCCAACAACAACAACAACAACAAAATAACCCTTTCCCTCGAAATATCTCACTTCCCTGGCTGAAGCAGTACGTGAGGATTTTTCGGTTTTGTTTGTTGGTTTGACACTGAGGATCAAACCCATGGGGGCTTTACCGTTGAGCTCCATCCCCAGTTGTCCTCAAATTTGGGATCTTCATGCCTCAGCCTCTGGAGTAGCTAGTAGTTGAGATTACAGGCCTGTCCCATGATGCACAGTAAAGTCCCTGTCTTCTTTCTTTTTTAAGAGTAAAGGTTTATTTTGGCTCACAGCTTGGCAGGTTCCAGTCCATGGTGGGCAGGCCCCATTGTTTTTGGGCCTGTGGCAAGGTAGATCACAGCAGGAAACGCATCTCATGGCATCCCAGAAGCAAAGACAAAGGGAAGGGCAAGGGTCCTAAAGTCCTCTTCAACGGCAGCCCCTGAAAACCTCACTTCCTCTCCTGAGGCTGTGCCATCTCCCCATAGTGGCATGGACTGAGGGCCACACTTTAACACTGTGGCCTGTGGGGCTCATTTCAGATCTAAACCATGGCATTTGGACAGACATTCGGCCTCCTCATGGCACAAACCTTGCATTTCTGGTCTTCTTTCTTAGCTACAGTGAATCACACAGTAATCCTTATTTATCTTACAGTATTTGCATGTACAATATTCTATTTCCATAACCCTAAGATAAGCACTCTAAATGATAGTATGTCCATTTTAGAACTAAAATAAAATGAACCTCAATGGGTAAAGCATGAGGCTCTTAACAGTCTCAAGAAACAACCTACAGAGTAGAAAAAAATTTTGCCAGCTGTTCCTCAGACAGAGGACTAATACCTGGAATCTATAAAAAACTCAAAAAAATTAGACCATACAAAATCCAGTGAAAAAATAGGCAGCTAAAGTGAATACATCTCAGGAGAAGTACAGATGGCCAGTAAATACACAAAGAAATGCTCAATACCGCTGACCACTAGGGAAATGCAAATTAAAGCAACACTGAGATTTCCTCTTATCCCAGAAAGAGTGGCTACCATCAAGAAATTAAATAACAACAAATGCTGGTGAGGCTGCAGGGAAAATGGAATCCTTCTATACCATTAGTGGGAATGTAACTAGTGCAGCCACTATGGAAATCAGTACAGAGTTTCCTCAAAAAACTAAAGCTAGAAATTCTATTCAACTCAGCTACTCCCCTTCTACGAGTCTCCTCAAAAGTGTTAATGACATGACATTACAGAGATACATACCTACCCATGTTTATAGTAGCACACTTCATAATAGCTAACTCTTGAAAGTGTCCTTTATGTCCATCAGCAAATGAATGGATTTTTTTAAAAATGTGATATTTACACACTGTGCCATGAAGAATGATAAAACTGGATCATTTGTAGACAATGGATGCACCCTGAGACCATAATACTAAGTGAAATAAATCAGACACACAAGCTTAAATATCTCGTAGTTTCTCTTAGATGAGAAACCCAAAGTGTAAATAAAGAACAAAGTAAAAGATAAATAGTAGAAAACAGGGAGATAGTGCTTTCTGAAATGGGAAGACAATCAAGAGATGGAGGGGGAGGGTAAGGAAGGTAGGGAAAGGAATGAAAAAAGGAGGAGATGCATTGTGTACACGTGTTAACTCCCCACAAGGAATCTGATCATTATGTGTTACAAATGTATATTACTGCAATTTTTTTTTTAATTTTAAAAAGAGTGAGGTCATTATCCTTAGAGTCACCACTTTCAGTCAGGTTGCTTCAGACACCATTGCCCAGCGGTCTCCATGGAAGAAGGAAGCAGAAGCAGGCCTCGGCAGGGCCGGACAAAGGAACTGTGCTCGGAAGGGCTGGACAGGCCGGTGGTGACCTCCTGGCAGCCTCAGGGACTTAGCTTCTGAGGGCCTTGGGAAAAAGAGTGGATGGAGGTGCTGAACAGAGTCAACTGACTGGGGAGAGGAGGTTGGAGAGTCACGGAAGGCAAACATTTCCTCATTCATGTGGGAACACAACTGGCCTCTTTCCCGTTTCTGACAGGTTCTGTGGATACAGGCCAAACAAACCACTGAAACAACCAACTTCATTCTCCAAAGCATATTCTTTCCCGAAATACTTTCCTATTGCTCAGTCTTCGTGGCAGGACCATTATGGCACTTACTGGGTAGATTCACAGTTTGAACACCAAAAATGAGTTCCAAAGGATTTAATACCCAACGTGTGTTTCTCCTTGGATGCAAAGAAGTTTTGGGGTTACTGAACAAAACCCTGTGTTGGTTTATGTCCACCAAGGGAAACCCACAATGAATTAATCCTACTCGATGAATTTTTGCTCTTATATAATTGTTTTAATGCCAAGCATTGCCTGCTTCTAATATTGTTCCAGAGGCATTTATTTACAATCTGGTACATATGTAGTTTGAGCTTCTTAGCATAATGTACTGTGAATTAATGACTTGTTATTTATTGCTTAACCACTCTGCAGGAGTGATTTATAGGGCTGTGCTATGCACTGGCAGTTCCTTTGCAGTCTCGGCTCCGGCTGTCTCATCAATATCATTAAATGGATTCACAGTGACACAGCTCTGCTACTGTAGTTTTTGATATGAGGGATAACCGAACATAAATCAGGACTTATGTTTAATTCATAAGATGTACCAATCTCTCCTGTAGGTGTGAGTTAGGTTAGGGATGTCACCAGTGTGTTTTACAGTACCTCTTGTGATTAAACCCAGGCCTTTCTGTATGACTTTATGCACCTGGTAAAAATAATAGGTTGCTCTACACTTTGCCACTTTTTAGACAAATGCACATTATTTTTATTTAGGTATGATTGGTTTCATTGTCATCCTACAAGCGAGATATATTTTAGAAAGTAACGATGAAAGGTATAATGAAAAACAGTTGCTTCAAGTTTTCAGTTCTCATGTATTCTCTCGAGGAAGTATGCATTGATAATTGTTTTCAAAAATCTTTTTTGTATAAGAGTTTTAAAAATAGAAATAATTGAATACTAATCTGAATCAATATAGTTTCAATTTTAAGCTTTCTTTTCAGTAATAACTTGAAAAAGACTTACCTAACTATAAAGGGATAGGTCTGTTTGTCTTTGTTGGTCTAGTTCAAAACCTAGAAAATCCTACAGCTGAATATTCGTAGTGGAAAGTCAGTGTCTGGTTTGTTTGGAAGCAAGTAACTGTACAGAGAAACAGATTTTTAAAAATGTGTGTATTCATTTCCTAAAACAGAGGAAAGAGAAAAATAAACAATTCTAGTAGCAAGAGAGTTTTCCTGGCATTGCTGTTACCATTGCCACAGTGACAGGTACTTATTCTCTGCACCAAACCCTGTGCAAATGCACTGTAATCCATGCAGAAGAATGAGGGTTTTTCCTGGAGAGAAGGATAATCTGCCTCCAGCCGAGCTGCCACGAGGGCATGGGGATAATAGCAAGATTGCCAGGTTGTCCTTCCTCGTCACTGGCCCAGGGGTAGTCCTGTGATCGGCTCTGCTGCCTGCCATGAGAAAAGAAGGTGACATGTTTCTGCCAAAGAAAATGATTCCAACAGATGCAGGAAACTGACATAAACGTCTTCTCCTCCTTCCTCTGGTTCCAGTTGATTAGACCTAGTTTTAGGTCATGATGATTTTAAGACCTAGTCATTTGGGCCTTGCACTGAAACGAAGATAAATGAGCTTTCAGGGTCCAAGTGAGGAAGAGACGCAGAGGCAGTGACATTACTCAGTAGTGTGATAAGTAATTGATTTCACGATGCTTGGGGAAAGGGCGTACTGAGTGGGTAGTGAGAGCAGATGCCAGGGGCACGTCAGTGGAAAGGCTGAGGTAAGCGTGCACTGAGGAATAGCAAGCCTTCCTCGGAGGTGGACAGTTACTGTGGAGGGCATGACAGCAGCAGGATCATTGAGGCAACCTCTTGATGTGAATTGTGAGAGCAGTTTCTAAAAGTAGAAATTTTACTAAAATAGAGAATTTCTACAAATAATTCTAAGCCAGAAATTCTGCTTTCCGGAATTCGTATCATTAAGGCTGAGGTTCCAAAATGCTGTCTGTGTTCACCCAGTAAGTCGTGAATTCTCCACGTCCGCTCTGACCTGTGTTTCTGCTGTACACAGTCACACCAGGGCTCCTCTTTAGCCAATCGTATGAGAATTTTCTTCCATTATCTCCAAACGACATGCTTGTTTTGCCTATTCTTGTTTTTTTCCAGTTGAGGCATTATTTATTGACTTTGCATAACAGACGATTAGACTGTCCTGTTGTAATTTTGGTTGTACTGATATTCAGGATCTGCAATGTGGATTCTGTAAATTACATTCACAGCTGAGTCACACACTGCACTGTAATTTCATTTCCTTTCCAGCTTCAGTTTTTGTTTTCCCTGGAATTAATTATTGCCTTGCTTTTCATTTGCTTTGTTTTTGAAGGATTTGTTCCTTCTCTAACTGTGTAAACCTTTTCTTGACACAATCCAACCTTGCAGGTTTTCATCAGTCTGAACCTCTTGACGAAATCCCTGCTGAGCCTTTGGCCTGGTCCTCGCCAGGCTCCTCTGCCTGCTGTGGGGCAGCTGGCAGCAGATCTCGCTCACCTCTCTCCCGCTTTGGATCTCTAGTTTCCTTGGTTTTACATCTTCCTCTTTCCTCAGTACTCCCTGCACCTCTCCCTCTTTTGTCATCGGTGTTTTGGTTTTTTTGGCAGAAAATACCCTTCCAGGACATTATTCAGTAGAAAGAAAGGTTTGGAGACTTTATTGCTCTGAAAACGTCTTAGTTCTGTCCTCTTCAGTGGCAGACTGTATATAAAAGTCTAAATTGGACGTGTGTCCCCAGAATCAAAAGACAAAGTTCCACTCTTTCTCGCTCCCTGTGTGACATGAGAAAGCTAAGACTGTTCTGATTCTTGACACTTCCTTGGAAAATTTCTGTTCTTTACAAATATGCAGGATTTTCTTTTTGATCTCCACTTCCCTCAAGATGTGCACCCTTACCATTATGTCTTTACTTTTGTGCTGGAAATTCAGTGGGCTCTTCCATTGGCAAACTTTACGTTCTTTGGGTCCAAGAAATGTTTCCGAGTTATGTCATTAAGGATTTACCCCATTCTGGTCCCCTTTGTTCCCTTTCTCTTTCTCTGGAATGCTTCTATTATGATTTTAGATAATCTGAACAGACCTTCTAGTTTTCTTCTCTTTTTCCTATTATTTCCATGTCTTTGTTTTTACTGTCCTTTCTGAGTGATTTCCTCAACTACATTTTCAAAATCTTTTACTGGATTTCCAGTTAAGCTGTAGCATTCCAAATTTCCAATGGATTTTAAAATTCTGAACGTGTCTCTCCTTTGTAGATATTTTAATTTTACAGATTATTAATTTTATAGGCATTATTTTAATATGTAAAATGTATGGTTAATATTAAATTTTATACTAAAATATAGTAATTTTATAGATATTTCACATTTTCATTTTTAGATTTTTTTCTTTGCATCCCTGTGGAATTTCTATTTTCTTTTTTTGTTTTTTGTTTTTTTTTTTTGGTGGCACTGGGGATTGAACTCACAACCTTTCACTTGCCAGGCAGGTGCTTAGGCTGCTGAGCTAGATCCCCGGAATTTCTATTTTCTTTACATTGTTTTGCCCTCTTTGTGTTGGTCTCTCTTTCATAATGTAGAATTTTCTCCAAAGTTCCACAATCCTTGGCTTCTGGACACCAGAAAGCCCCTCCGTGGTGGAGGTGTGGTGTGATGGAGAGCTTGGTGATGGTTGTGTTCTTTACAGGTTGCCCTGGCTTGGCTGAGTTTCCAGAGAATTTGACATTTATTATCTTTGGGATTTTACCACTGATTTTCTCCAGGTTCTTGAAGGACAGCATACACCTAGCACAGAATTGCAGGAAGGAGCTCATTAAAAAGTTCAACAAATGGTCTCTGTTTTCAATCTTACCTTTATCCAGAATTCAGAAGTTACCTAGTACCATTCATTTCTGGGTCTGTATAGATTATTCCACTGCTGGCTCAGACCTCAGTGTTTTGATTTGGGATACATGAGTTGCAACTCATCTATAAGATTTCCAGTTTCCCAAATTTTGATGTTGCTATCATCTCTTCTGTTTTCTGTGGCTCTATTGTTTTAAAATTTTTTAATTTAGTGAGGTTTCAGAAAGGAGTTAATGTTTGTATTCAATCTGCCATCTTTAAAACCTAGTAAACTCTTACCAGTTACAACTCATCTCAGGGGCTTTCTTTCTGTCTTTCCATTCTACTCAGGAGTTCTTTCTTTTTCTGCCTTGCCTTGCCTTGCCTTGCCTTGCCTTGCCTTGCCTTGCCTTGCCTTGCCTTGCCTTGCCTTGCCTTGCCTTTCCTTTCCTTTCCTTTCCTTTCCTTTCCTTTCCTTTCCTTTCCTTTCCTTTCCTTTCCTTTCCTTTCCTTTCCTTCCTCCCTCCCTCCCTCCCTCTCTCCCATCCTCCCTTTTTTCTTTTTTCTGTGGTCTCACTGCACTTACTTCATTGCATTATAAT
>RJWT010032865.1:0-14026 GCA_004365215.1 Cuniculus paca | reverse complement strand
TCACAAAGTTTATGCTAAGACCAATAAGAATCATTACAATGTATCTGTCATCCGATTTGAAAAGACAGACTCATTTTGCTGGTGATACAGCTCTTATCACTCTAAGTGATACTATGGAATACATTAATGGTTAGTATTGAGTCATCTAGCTTAAAAACTTAAACATGGTATTTTAGAGAAGAAGAGTGATACACAAATTCAAAGGATATTTTTAATATTGTAGCCACTATGGAAACTGATTAAATATCTCAAGATTCTTTGAACTGTTTTAAAAATCTCAGCATTACCTATCATTTCGGCTCAAACTTAACCAAAACATACTTCTGTGGTCATTAAAAATCCAGAGAACCTTCAATCCCCAAAGATCTATAACTGCCAAAGGTTACATCATTCTAAAATGTTAGCTGCTATCAGCAAAAGCCGTGATGCTGGGAGAAATGGACATTCGTCTTCTTTGCTCACGGGAAACTTTACCTGAAATGATGTTCATTTAATGACAAGAAATCTCTTTATTCCACCAGAAATGATAAAGGGAAGCACATTAGGATGAAGAGCAAGAAAGAAAGGCTATCAATGTATTTCAGCATTGCATTAGGTGAAGGCAACACTAATTTTGGTAAACTCTCTAGTTGTATACTTGATTTCAGAGTTTGAAGATGTGTCAAGCTGAAAGTCAGGAAAATGAAAGGAAGAGCTCATAGCAATAAATCTTTTCTAAATATTAGTGACTACAATGCATCCCCATTTTTCATCACTTGTTCTATTTGCATCATCCTACTGACAAGGATGTTTTAGTTTTACTTATATTAATGTTTCGTGATAAACTGGCAAATATACAAGGGTACATTGCGGAAGATTAATGAAGCCTCAACCACAGGAGACCTTGCTAATGTACTTGGCTATTAAAGCTTCCCCGAAAAGAAGCAGGAGACCACCAGGGGTTTCTCTAGAAGAGGATTTGCAGATTAGTGAAGTGAGAACCATTTCTGAGGCTCCGCTGTCAAGATAGCTCTTGGGGAGACGAGGCTGGAGCGGGTCACCCAGAAGCAAGAGTCTTGGGTTAACTAGATCTATTTCACGTAAATTCGTCCTTCTTTCTCCAATTGTTTAATGACACACATTGATCATTGCATGTTGCTTCTGAGAGGCAAAAAAGGGTGAATATGCTTAATGGACATGCCCCTGAGCACAACGACATTAGCTGCCACTTTTCTCTCTTTTCCTCTATTTCTTCAGTCAGAGCAGGCCACGCAGCAGTGCAATGCATTCTGAACACAACTTCGTTTTTCCACGACTGCATTTTCTAGGAGTTTTGTATCATTCATTCCATCACCAAGTCCCTATCTTGGAAGCCACAGAATTGCCATAGTATATTAAAGAGAAAACGGTCTTTGGTCTATGCAAGTATTCTTGTATAACAAACTACCTCAAAACATTTCCGTTCACTCACTGCTCTGTGGCTCAGGAATTTTGGAAGAGGGTGGTCAGGTAGTTGTAGTCTCAGATCCATAAGGTGTCAACTGTGGTGGCTGGAACTGAACACTGCACTTCCAATTGGCTTCTTCACTCACATCGGGCCTCAGTTTCTCTCTTCAGCCCTGTGTGGCATCCCATGCTTAAGGCCTCTTCAATGTGACTCATATCATGGAAAATCCATGGCGGATTGTTAAATGCTGGCTGACTTCCTTCAGAATGAGTGTCCCAAATTCATTTGAAGATATTCAAATGAAAGTTGCCCTGTAACCTACCTCAGAATCTCAGAACATCAATTTTGTTACATTCTGTTTGTCAAACAAGTACCAGTTTTCCACCAGGGTTTGGTTTGGTTTGGTTTTTTCCTTTTCTTTCCAGTACTGGGGATTGAACCCAGGGCCTGAGCTATATTCCAAGATCTTTACCTTGAGACAGTTTCTCATTAAATTGCTAAATTGTCCAGGCTGGGCTGCAAGTTGAAAGGCTCTTCTCTTAGAATCCCTGAGTGCTGGGATTACAGGTACATGCCAGCACACCAGGCTTGAGGCATTTTGAATGGGAACAAAAACACAGGCTCTCAGAAAGGAGAAAGGGGGCATAAGTACACACACACACACACACACACACACACACACAAACACACATATACACACACAGAGAAACACAAGAGTATAAGAACTGGTGGCACCATATTGGAAATACTATGACCACAACTATTTCCTATACAACCTATTATAATTTTTAAAAAGGCAGATAAAAATTTTATTATATGTACTATGAATAAAAGAATCAGAATCATAGCATCTATGGGACATATAAATCTTGAGAGTTTTCATTGCACTATGGCTTTGAAACTGTGTTGTTACTTTTGAATCTTGCAAATTCCTAAACTGGCATCAATATTCAAAGCAAGTATAATTATAAAGACCAGATGAATGTTATTTTTACTCAGTTTCAAGAACATTAAGAGTCCCACAGTTAAGAAATCCCTACCTATATTTTCAGGGTACAGGGACTGTGCAGATTAAATTGTGCGGGGGAAGACCTGTCAAGTGCTCATTAACGTGTGCCCGAGTAAGGCTCCAGTGGAAGAGCCTCTATCCAGATATTAAGATGTCATCATTTAATTCAGCGTCTGATACCACATAAAAGGTTTTCTTAACAGAAAAATAGCCCTTGTTTCTCTATGTTCACAGGCAAAGCAGTAATATCAATGACAATGTAGTCTAGTGACTGAAAACTGGAAACCTAGCGCTCTCTTTAGTCTGAGAAGTGGATCTTAAACCTACTGTCTTTTTGGTTCAACAAGAAGAAGACTACTTGAATCTGAATGGGAATAAGTGAAAAGTAAATGCGTCCCAGAAACATACAGCAAACACAAGACTTATGATGGTCAGATCCATGTAAAACTATCCTAAATTTTTATTTTGTCATTTTATAGTATTTTCATCCTGTCACATAGCTCGTATGTGAATCTTATAAAACACTCACCAGCTCCAAATTATTACCAAGGAATCTACACTACAAGGAAATAAGCAGAAAATCAGTTCTCTTGATTTGAGTTTATTTCTCAGAACCATGATGAAAGTATTCTGTGCTGAAAAGGAACAAAAAATGTTGCCTTCATCAAATCTTTGCAAAGAACATGATGTTTTATCTATCTGTACTAATATCTTTTATGTCACTAGTCACACTTGTCCAGAGGTCAGAGACCTTCACAATCAGAATTGTTCCTAATCAAGGTGCTATCATGCATTCAATTATAAAAGCACCAATTTATTTTGTGATGACACACAAGCATTTTCCAACCTAGGTTAATATTCACAATGGGTTGATTGAGCCCATAAATATATCATTGTTTAAAAAGTTGGCCAGCCTTGATTCAGGTGCTATTCAACCATATGAAAGAAAGTTCACAATGATTTGGCTTTTTATTAAATGCACTGCAGGCAACGTAAAGATAGATCTTTTGTGGATCTGCTAAGCTCTGACTCACTCCTATTACACCATTGTAAATATTATTAATGGCATTCAGACATCTACAGTTTCAATGATAAATTATTTAGTTGTCCAAATAATAAAAAATATTCCTTTACCTGCCATTCTCATAAATAGTTTCCCAAAGCCAACCTTCAGATGAAAGATCATTTTAAAAAATAGTAACCATGTTTCATTAAAGAAAAATGCATCAAACTCATGCATAAATCCATAATCGTCCTTAGCAGAGCATACTAGATATCCTTTACCTTTTACCTCTCTCTGAAACTCATATCAATTAATTCCTTTTACGACAATATGGTAAAGCTTTCCAGAAAAGCTGAAGTGCTCCCTCGAACAGGAAATTGGTTTTTGTTTGTTTGCTTGTTGCTTGTTTTCTGTGCATATATTCTCCCCATCCCTACCTACCCCTCATGTCTTTCCACTGTCAGGCAGGGTCCTAGAAACATAAAACATTTCTTCCACTTTCAGCCTAAGTAATTCTTCTAATGATGCATTTTATTAAATGAAGACAAAATTTTTAAAGAAAAACCTCACTTAATACTAATTTATGTTTTTCTAGAAACAATGCATGAATATCCTGAATGGCTATCTGCCTACAAAACTTATACTTCCCAGTAGCTACTTCCCTGTTCTTATAGATGCCAAGACATTCACTTCTAGGGAGCATCCCGTAGAACAGGTGCATTCTACCTCGGAGTCCAGTCACTCACATATTTTTCTAAAAGCCCCTGTCCATGATGTCAGGGCAAAACTCACTCTTCCCCTCAAGGGGTCTCTCAAACCTGGTCCCTTCTCAGTCTGGAAACATCTGGTAGTGGATCTGAATTCTTCAATGCAGGACAAAAGATGGAGGACAAAGAGTGCTCCTTGGAATAAAAAGGCAAGTTTTTAAGCTACTAGTCCAGGGTCTAACTTTTGTTAAATACAAATGTCATTGTCAAAGATATAATTTTTAAAAGTATTCATCTTATGTGTTATAGTTAATTAATTATGCTCAAGTATGAATGAGAATTAGTATACATTTGCTACCTAAAGTTTTGAAAAATGTCCCCAAAAATGTACTCACAAAAAGAAATAAAAATCACTTAACCACATCTTACATGGAAATAATTATCACTATTATTTTAAAGTTTGTTTTGTCAAACTTTGTTCCTGTACATATATAGATATGAAAATATATACAGTAGGAGGTAGACAGAGATAAACAGAGTAGCACATGCCACTTTTCTGCTTCTTTACCTTTTTTCTCCATTTTCAAATAACACTGCAAACATTTTCCACATTATTAAATGTTCTTCTGTGTTATTTTTATTAGCTATACAGAATTTGATTGCATAGATACACTACTATGTAATTAATCTATTAAAAGCTTCCAATTTTCAGTAATAAAATATTATAACCATAGACTGTTTCTTTGTATCAATTACATTTCTTCAAGTAAGTCCCTTGAAGTGAAATTTAAGTATCAAAATATGAATTTTGTGACTGCTTTTGATATGTCCTACAGAATGTCTTCCAGAAAACAAAAAGGTACCAATTTATAGCTCCTTGGCCAGGACTTTAAAGTATCTATCATTAGGTTTTATCAGTGTTTCAAACACTGTTTTCTAAGATGACCGGGAAAACAATGCATTTTGTGTCAATCCACATTGATTTCATTCCTAATGATAATGAGTTTTGCTCCCCTCTAACTTGCTTCTCATCTCTGTCATTTCTTTATAGGCTCTTGGATAGTTTTTTTTTTTAAGACAGAGTCCCACTGTATAATTCACTGGCCTTAAACTTGTAGGGATCCTCCTGCCCCAGCCTCCTGAGGCCTAGGACCAAAGGCATGTGCCACCTTGCCCAGCCTTATGAATATTCTTATTTTATGACCTGCCAAATCGTATTCTCTCTTCATTTTAAATGACAGCTATTTTTTGTTTTCTTATTTGCAATACTCTCTATCCACATTTGTTATTTTCATCTAAATTTCTGAAAGAAGGCAATAAAGTAGTGTTCTGCATATAGCCCACACATATGCACATGGGCAACCTTAGGTGAGTACCTCAAGCTCAAAGACAATATGAGATTAGAAACTGGTGACTGCACAACACTTCAGCAATTTTGTTCTCTCAACAAAGGAGCTGCAGAAAAATACTACTTCTCCATTTTTATTGTCATCCATTCATTTTCAAACTTTTCTTCTCATTTATCAAAAACTGTAAGATGTTAAAAATACTTGATTGCAGAAGAAACTCAAATTTGTTAAACTGCTTTTTAAGAGAATTTCATACTCACATGACTCTTTTCATTTAAGTATTATGCGGCACTTTACAAACATTAATTAGGATATTCTAATTGGATATTAATTAGGATATTCAAACTAAAGTGAACCTCAGGAGATACAAATTGGCACTGAGGGCCACTATAATTTCTCCAGGGAAATTCTTGAGTCTCCTTACTGTTAATAGGACTTGTACCTGAAAGTTTGGTTCCTAAGACCTAAGTCATAACAATTATCTCCCCTAACAAGAAGGTCTTCTGAACAGACAGCAGAGGTTTAGAGGGGCTATGAATTAGTACTTTTAAAGTTGTCTAAAACATAAGGGGAAATGCAACATAGAAATTCCTTCATTGATGCAATTTACGTTAATTTCATAACAAGACACAAAACGAAAGCTTATGATTGCTTGTGTCTACAGGATATTTTAATAAAACATAGATTCCCATCAAAAATTCTTGGAATCTTTTCTCAGGCTTTTCAAGAAACAATAGGAAAACATGGCTTTTGCGATATAAAGAGTTTTTTGAAAGGACTCTTTCACTACTTGTGGGATGGCCATATGTTCACCATCCAACCACATGTCTTTTCTTTTTCTCTAATTTATTTCAGCAGTTTTTACTACTAAATGACAGTCCCTGTGCTGAAGACTAGGGATAAAATAATGAATGAGACACTGAATGGCTTACAACAGGGACCAACAAAGAAATAACAAATAAAATTCAATCAAAGAAGTGTATTTTAGAGCTACTGGCAATTGAGAGAAAAAGCACCATTGTTTTCCTGTTGATGGAATGAGGAATGGAGCAACAGACTATGTGACACTGAAGTGGGTTCTGAAGGGTGTGTGGGTATTTGATAGTAGAGATGGGAAAGGTTTCGTGGCTGAGGATTCACAAACGGACAGAATATTGTATGCATGCCTTGCACAATCAGCTAAATACCAAGTCCTCAGTATGACAGAAAGACAAAGCAGTGCACAATCAAGTTTGAAGAGATTCACTAACCATGTAAGAGGTGTTTGACAGAAACAGCAATAGAATTATTTATTGTGAGCCTGAAATCCAAACTCAAAGAGCCTTAAGCACAGATATGGAAAACCTATAGCTGGTTCTGAGCAGTCAGTTTGGAGATAGTGTAGATCTTGTATTAACGACCAGAGAAGAAGCGGAGAGAGCTCAGTTAAGAGGGTATTGCAATGGTTCCTCCCAGACAACTGTTTCAGAAACCCACAAATGACAATGAGACTAAACAAAACTATTCCTAAAGATAACCAGTTAATACCACCTAAAATGTATCCATTATAATATCAAGCATAATTTATGGTTGCTTCTAGCAAAATTCATAAGTACTGGTGATTCTGAAGAGATTTTCCTTTATTTGATATGCACTATGCACTTTATTTGGAAAATTACAGAGGAGTCTGACAACCAGTTTTCTTCAAGGATCTATCAGGGGGGAGAAAGAGAATACATGTCTCTCCAATTTAACACTTGGTAATGTAAATGAGCATATGTGCCTTTTCCATGTTCAACCAATTCCTCAAGTCACTGAACGTGAAATTGCCACAGAGGACACGATCAGGCCAGAGAAAACAGTTCAGTGAGAAATTTTTTTTTTTAAAGCAAATAGCACAGCGAAGGGCAGACACTAAAGTCCCATCGTCCACACACAGACTGAGACCAGCACCAAAGTCCCATCTGATAGAGGTAATGTTGTCCCAAGGCACACTGTTTACCCATGCAGTTTTCAGTCAGCTCCGCATGTGCTGAGCCTCTTTCCAGGTAACCATAATCAGCACGAGCTCTAGAATGGCTGCCCCCGTAGAGAAGTCAGGCACTTTCCAGGTTCCCGCAGTCTGTGTTCTTTCACTATCTTCCCAACATGAAAAGCAAGGCTCTCTTGGCTTTTCTCATTCATACAAGGGAAAATAATTGAGCTCAACAAAGATAAACACTGTACCCCTGTTGCAGTTCAGAACAGGACAACAAACAGAAGATTGACACAGCAGAACATACATAAACACTGAGGCACTCCCTCCCTTTCCACAATGCATATGCCAGCTCTCATTTGTTCCTTTTTCTTGAAATAAAATTCCTGTGCCCAAAGAGCCACTGGTCACTTCACTCATTTTCAGTTACTTGTTCAACCTTGAGGTATCTGAGTTAAGAAGCTGATATCACACACTTAACTTTCATTCCCAGTTAGGGTCAGTCATGTGACATCAGGAAATCACTTCAGCTGTCTGATCCTTTACTTGCCTGACTCCAAAACAGGATTAACAAGGTTCACTTCATAGATCAACATTGCATTGTGATTCAATGGAGCCAAAGCAAAGAGCACAGCATTTTCTAAGTGAAATGAATAGCTACAAACCCACAAAGATTCAACAGTTCTGTGAATGTGAGGAATACTGGAATAAAGAAGATATTTAAAAAGGTTCCTCTGTTTATCTAAATACACCCTGAAGGGAAGTGAAGAAAATATATTTGTCAAATGTATTCAAAGGCAGAATCCACCTTTGTGCGTGAAGCTTCTAAAGAACTAAGGAAGACACATAGGGAACTAACACTCAACTATATTAATTTTGGCTCACAGCAGATATTTAGCATTTGCTAAGTCACTCAGTGCAGTGGGATCCCTCTCAAAGGAATGCAGTGAGGGTCTTCTCAGAACAAAGAAAGGCAACAGGGCACCATCGGTTCCTAGATTTGTGTGCAGTTCTAGTGTGGCTCTGTGACATAGACTGTGCCCAATCAGGCTGTAGTATGTTAGTGTGTTACCACTTAAGGGAGACAAAGACACAAAAAATTGAATAAAAGGCCAAACTCTACCACGGTCTGGGGTCAGTCTTTTGGGTATTAGCCCACTGAGCCTGGGCCAGCAGAAATAAAGTTGCCTCCTGCAAAGACATGCCTAGGTGTCCTGTCCAGTCTGTCTGTGTGAGAATCTTGCTACATTAGCACTGCATCTAGAGTTCTGGTAGTCTTGTAAAAATAGTAAGAATGGGAGCTCTGAAGAACAGACCAGGCGTGTGGTGCTGCTGGCCACAGAGAGGAAGGAGCTTTGCCACGAATGACCCTTATGACAAGCTGACCAAGTCCACATCTCTCTGAGCCTTTAGGATCATGCACTTGTCTGTTGCCTTTGCTATTTATGGGGAGCAAGATTTTTGCTACATACACTCACGTGGTTTAACATGATTAGTTTAAAGTGTGCTGCCATGATAGGATGGGAACATTCTGTAAAGGTGAGTCAATCTCCTGAGAACAAGGGGGTGGGCAGTGTGCATTGGAGTGGGATGGAGTCCGGGTGCCTTCGGCACTGGGTAGTTCTAGGACACTGGGAAAGCCTTTGCACTGCTGTGAACCCAAACTGTACCATCTTTAAAATGCTGGTTTCAAATAGAAAGTTAGTCTCTAGTGTCCCTTTAGGTCCAACACTGCATGACTTTTCTGGAGAAAAAGTCTAGTGAAGTTATAGAAAGATCAAATTTTAGTGACTCAATTCCCATATTCAGTGAATAATACATAGACTGAAATGCCATTCTTCATCTTGAGTTGATCTTCCTGGCACTGACCTTGATGTTTGTGTTCCAAGTTTCACCCTTCTATAGAACAAAATACAAATACGGTTAGCAATTTAAAGCTTTAATGTTTATTTGTGTAAAGTAAAGAATTTCTTTGTACATCGGTGGCTCGGATTTTCTGATACCCAGGTAAGTGATGCTGGCAAAGTCACAGCACACAGAAAGTTCATGCTAAATAGAAGTTTCAAATTGTAGAAACTTTAGCATGCTTCTAAAACTAATTTTCAAGAAGATGTAGATCTTTTTGACATACTGCATTTTTCACCAGTCCCTTTATCAAATTTGTTTTTTCCCCTGAAGGTAAACTCTTTTAGTGCTGCATTAGACTCATAAGTTCCATCCCATCAAGGTTCAATTTCCAGCGACACCTATAAGATTATATTTACTTCTCTGAGCTAAAATGTAAAGGTCACTTTGTTTATTAAAGCTAAACCCTGAGGCTGAGAGGATTGAGAGGTAGGGAGGGAGAAAGAAAGGAATGGAGAGAAAAAGTATGAGAGAGGGAGAGAGAGACAGAGAGAGAGAGAGAAAGTTTGAGAGCAGAAACTGTTTATTGATCGACTGATCTGAAACTGAGCTTGCTAGATGCTAATTGAATTTAATTTGTTTCACCCATAGTTAAACTAGAATTTCTCCTTCAAAGCAAAAATAAATCATATCTAGAAGAAATTGCACCTTTCTCAGATACGACTACCCCTTCTCTCACTGATCTGTCATTTTAAACAGATTCAGGAAGATTACCAACTGAGGAAAGCAGTGCCATTTGCTCTCTTTCTTCATTGCATCTAGTGGTTCCATTATTTTCCGGTGTCTTGGAATTCACAGGCAACCCAAATATTCATTTTTTTGCAAATATATAATATGGCTAAGACATGTTTTTTTCCTCTATGAATGAATACTGAATATCATGATGGTGTTAACCTCTGGGAGTCTTAACCTCAAAACTCCCACTCCGTTCAGTTCAGCATCTATATTTAAGTGGTTTTCATGAAGACTGTGCAGGTTTTCATCTAAGCTCCAAAGAAAACCCCTTTCCAGTTTATCTCTTGCTGAAATTTTTGGCTATGGCAGAGTATGTGAAGAACAGGAGCAGGAGCAAACAACCAGGTGCATCCATGAATTTTTAAACCAGGTTTGCTAAAATGCCGTCCAAACAAAACCCCTCTAGCCCCGCTTTGGGCAAAACATTAACTTGAATACATACAGTATCACCTCTGCTTTGTGTCTGCACTCAGCACACAGATGGAAATCTGCTTTTACCACCTTGAGTCCTTGCAGCCAACTGCTCCCACCTGATGGCGTGTGCAGGCTGGGGCTCTGACATTGCAATGTGGGCACCTGGAGAGCAGGACAGACATCCCCAGAGCAGTATAGGGTGGAGGAGGTGAAGGCAATTCACACATGGTCCAATACACATTTTAGAAAAGAAAAAGAGGCACATGTGGGAAAGCAGTAAAGATATCTTTACTTCATCTTTCTTTGAAATATGAGTTATCATTTTCTAGTGGTCTTTAAAACAGTTTCTGCCACTTCATTCCTCTATTTCCTACGAGGAAGCCTAGGTTTCTCAGATTTAGGAGTGGGATATGTGTGGCAGAGAGCACAGTGATTACATGCATTTTCACAAATGCAGTATTTGGCTAAGAGGATCCAGCAGGTCCTGCTACAGGAATCAGATCGCAGGAAACAGCAGTTCTACTTCGCTGCGGTGTAGATAGCCATGGCTTTTGATTTTGATGTGCCTGTACAGCTTGCAATATTCTGTCATTCGTGATTGACCTGTAGTCGGCAGCATCTTCTAATATTTCAACTTTATGCCACGATTCCAATCTCTCAAGCAAGATACACCGCTCTATTTGTGAGTAGTTAAATGCCAAAGTGGGACACACTCATTGTGCACTGTAATTGCTTACCTTCATGAATATTTTTGGAAAATAAAAATTATTCTTCAATACCATATTTACATAAAACCAACACATAAAGGTACAACTTCTTTAAAAGAGAGTTTCTTGTTCTCTAGAACATTTCTAGGAGTGTGCACAAAAGCACATATAAGGCTACTGTATCTATGTGTTGTAGTTCAACAGGACCCCCACAACACAGAGAGGGCCGAAAGTATATAGGTTCAGGATAAACTCGTCCCTCCCTCAGTACTGGCTACTGAACCCAGGGAATGCTGAGCTATACCCTCCGCCCCTCACCCTCCTTTTCTACTTGAACCTTAAGGCTCTCTCTAAGCTGCCCTGGCCAGTCTCTAACTTGTGATCCTCCTGTGTCTCGTTCCTGAGTAGTAGCTGAGGTTACAGGCATGCTTCACCATACTTAGTCTGGGAACCTTGAGAAAAAACAGGAAGTCTCCTGTGCCTTCAGTGGACTGGGTTAGGGGACTGTCCTCTGTCCTTTAAAAGCACCCTGGATGTAATGCTATCCCTGCACCAATTATTCTACATTATTGTTTCTTTACTTGTCTATCTCCTCCACCAGACTGCATTATTAATAGTAGACACTGACTCTTTTTATCCATGATTCGCTACCTCCAGGCCTTCTACATAATAAATTGTAAATCAATGTGTGTTAATTGAATGAGTAATAAAAAACAGGTTTTGTGTGTGTGTGTGTGTGTGTGTGTGTGTGTGTGTGTGTTTGGTACTGGGGGTTTAATCTAGAGCTTTTACGCTGAGCTACATTCCCAGTTCTTTTTATTTTTATTTTGAGACAGGCTAAATTGCCTAGGCTAGACTTGAACTTGTATGACCCCGTTTCAGTCTCTGAAGTACTGGGATTATTGGAGTAGGCCACTGCACCTTGTTACAAAGTAGTTTTAAACATTTATGACAATTTATTCATTAATTAATTGTTAAATATTCAAAAGAACACTTTATATTCATTTGCTATGTGATATTCGTATTACGTATTCATTACATAGGATATGTGGTATTGTCCATAATTTCAAGGAGAGGCCAGAAAGAAGAAGAAAAAGAAGAAATTAAGGAAAGAAAGAAAAAAAAATGGAGAGAGTTTCTAAATAACATTTTTGCTTTAGCACTAAAGCCAATCCCTGTATATATTTCATTTATTAACCACGATCAGTCCATAACTTAGTTTTTTATTAATTCATAAAACAACATACTAACAGCAAACACTTAACCCTAATCATGCATGGTCCTGTTTTAAGTCCTTTGTATATGTGAATTCAGATATACTGATAATCTACTGGAAAGGTGCTTTTTGTATTACCAATTTACAGATGAATACACTTAGGTACAGGAAGGTTGCCTAAGGAGCCCAGGATCACACAGATACTAGGCAGACCCACATCTCATGAACGCAGCTCAACTCCAGCGCTAGTGGTCTCACTCACAACCCACATGTGCTCATCTCGGATCGGTGAACGTTCACGGGCACTTTAGTCATCAAAGTCCGTCCACTCCATTGGGCACATAAGGGATATGCTGGTTTATAACACTGCTTTATGACATTATCACTTCCTTTACTGAGCACATGTTCAATCTTCTAAAGCAGACAAGGAGGATGTTAAACTACAGAATCCAACAGGGCATAGTTATTACAGAGCACAAAGAACCAGCCTGCTTGCACAAGGAAAGGAGAAGCCTCACCAATGTACCAGTGGATGAAAATCATGGTTCAGTAAAGAAGGTAGGATTCTTGTGAAACAAGATTCTTGATGACACAATCATTCTCCTAAATACCATCCCTTTACAAAGAAGTATATTTTACATTATTAAAAAAAAAAGTTACTCATTTAGAAAGTGAGGAAGAGTGGGTAAGCATGTGAAACAGGACCACCTCTTTGATTAGCATATTTATTGAAAGAAGCTAGTTTTCAACCAGATTCACCGACACAGACACACACGGAAACACAAACAATCTTCTTGAGGCCTGGGACTGGTTTCCATGCTCACAATGCTCAGAACACTTCAGCGATTCCCTTCTGTCCTCCTGATGGGATGGCTGAAGGTTGTTAGTGAGAAAGAAGCCAAGCTGTTCTGGGTGCTGGTAAGGCTCAGCGTCTCCTCTCACACATCTATCAGCTCTTTAGGTCTCGTTATCTCCATGACACATCTTGGCCTCCTTCCAGCTGATATATTGCTTATTGATGGATGTGAATTATGTAGAGAGCTTAGAACTCTCTCTGAAAGTTATGAACAACTGATAAAAGAGGTTCTCAGTAAAGTGGCTGTCAGAATGGTAACAGCCAACGGATGCAATGAGATAGATTACTGAACCTCGTCTGCTTGGCTCTCGATCTAGGCTTACAGCAGTGAATTATTGGGAAAACGTTCCTATTACAGTAGATTTCTACAAGGACATTTTTCATATCCAAATCTCCCAACATCTGTAGTACAGATGATTCCTTTGAGTGAACCTGACAAACAGCCATTTAACAATCAATCTATCTTACAGGTTAAACTAGAGGAGGTTATGGGGCTAACTTGTGGGGATAACATTCCCAAAGGCAGGCATTTCAAACCTAATGTTTTATTGGACAGAGGAAATCAGCTCAGCAAGACACAGGTAATATAAACAAATGGATGGGAGTAAAAGAGTGAAAAAAAGTACTTGTAATTATTGCATCAGAGAAAATCTCTTGTCACTCCAAGAAAGAGGACAGAGTACTTGAGGAATAATTTGGCTAGCTGCCATATCAGCTGCCATTTGGAAACATAATTAACAACCAC